>PVKA01028668.1:0-29157 GCA_004027165.1 Ctenomys sociabilis
ATATTAGAAACACCTATTGCATGGTAACTTCTCACAGGTCTACACCCCATTGATTTTCAGAACTGCAGAACAATCCTATTCCCTGATTTAGAGATTGTCTCTTGTCTCGACATGGCGTCAGCATTACCTGTACTAATACTTCTCCTTCACATCAGCAACCTATAAATTCCTCTTAAAAAATGACATTCCCAAATTCACAGGTTTCACCCCTACAAAGGAAATTGGGTTCTAGATCGACCAGCACAGGACAGTGGTGCTACAACTCTGAACTGAGACTGCCAATTGAGTGACTTTATCACACACAGGAGCCCAGTTCTGTCAACAATTCCACAACCTAGATAGAGTTGAGGTCTTCCCTGGCACGTAGTGAGATGTGCCTTTTAGGTCACTGCTCTGTACTTCCTGGCCAATACAGTAGACACGATGTCAGCGCTCAGTAACTTTGCAGTCCTGTGCACATGAGGTACCTCAGTGTCACCGTGCCCAGAGACCAAAATGATGCACACAGTTTGTATTTCCACAGCCAAGTACTGAATATTCTGGAAACTGGGAAAGCACATTCAATATTAAGAATAGAAAACTGCCGTGGCTGCATCTTACCCTTCTCCAAACAAGGAAGTACAGACCCCACTGCATCCAGAGCCCTCCTCTCTTCCTTGCCTCAGGCTGCTTTCATCCCACTCCTGCTTTGCTGCCTTTTTTTTTTTTTTTTTTTTTTTTCTTTTTGCTACAGGGTCTCACTATGCAGTTCAGGCTGGCCTTAAGCTCTGCCTTTTGCACCAGGCTACACAAAGTAATGCTGGATATGTTTATCTTGGCCTGAAAGGAAGACAACCAGCCATGCACTGCAGTCTTTTGCACATTATCTCATTTTCTTTGGGTCCAGAAAGCTAACTGAGAAGGTAAAACTCTTCCACATTTTACAACCAAAGAAACTCACTTGGGATAAGTGACAGTGTGAACACAGCTTTACTGATTCAAGATCATTAGCATATGTTGTTTAAAAGACAAGAACAGCCAAATGTCGGGGCTCTTCACCCAGAAAACTGTTATAAGATGGTCACAAGTTCAACCCCAGCATGGGACAATAGGCAAAAAGTATTGTAAATCTAGGGCCAGCTTTGACTTGAAATCTTAACCTCAGTATCCTTCCATATTAAATGGAAAGAATATCTGCCTTTTAAATATTTATGAAAATGTTCACATTTAGGTACAGTGGGGTGCACCCACATCCCCAAGTTCAGGGAGCCTGGGGGAACCATTTGCTAGCTAGAATTGGAGGTCAGGGACACTGAAACCCATCTCCAAAACAAAAACAAACAGAAAGTATATGAAAAAGATAAATATTCAAAATGGTACAATCTTTTCACTTAATAAAAATATATTTGTAATAAAAATATCCCCTTTTATACAATACTGTATGGGGGGATTTTTTAACGCACTGATACCTTTATTTTTAACTTTATTGTATTTGGATTCTTAAACTTTTATGATTATAATCAATAACACATAGAAATCATTCATATCAATAGGTTACCCAGTGACAGTTCCATTCTTGCATATGCTATGAACTGATCTTGTCCACCTTTTGTTCTTCCATCTTCTACCCTCTACCCACTTGCCAATCTTTGTGGTCTCCAATAATCTATCTTTAAAACAGACCTTGTTTTCTTTGTGGTTTAGCTTCCACACAGTGAGAGAAAAGGTACAGTGACACAACATTCTACTTATTCCCCTTTGTGTTATGGTCTCCATCTACATTGTACTATGAAAAACAACAACAAAGACCACACTATGCCAAGTATTAACTGTTGTAAATATCCTACTATCTTGATTTGAAACTAATTGCTATTTATTTCTTCATAAAAGTGATTTTTCAAATTTTTTAACAATTATCATTCCGCAGTTTATTTTATTATATTTTCATATTTTTAAATTGATTTTTTATTTTACTTAAGTTCAAATATCAATCAGACTGTTTTAAGACACCTTAACAAGACATATTTGATAAATTAATATATCGCAAACTGTTTACATAAAGTTTTGGTATCGTACAATGTGCATACTTGATATTATATTTACAGATACTATTTTAGCAGATGTCGCTTATCAGTAAATTAAGAGTGTAGCTGCTTACTTACCGAATTCTTTATACCTGAATCATATTAAAATTTCAATACTTATTTTCCTAGTGGAGGACCATAGTTCTAGAAGTAGTCATAATATCCTGTCCAACCAGCATTACTGCAAATCTTAACTCTCATAGGATTATGTAGAAGCACAGTAGTATCTATCCCAACTGTACTGTCTATACACACACATCATGATTTTTTTTTAATATACCCCTTCCTTCGTCTACACCTGTGAACGATGTGTATTCCATTGTCATTGAACTAACTTCGGTGCTTGAACTCGACAGCACATTCCAACACAGTCCACTGCTCCACAACAATAGTGTTTTATTCAAAGAAGTTGTTGACTACAGCCATTTACAGCTCAGCGTAATATTATGGCCCCATGATGTACACTTTATTTTTATACTTTTCTGCTGGATGGTTAAGACCTAGATAGATCAAGACTTATATAACAACACATGAACTTTATATTTCTTTTTTTTTTCATTTATTTTTATTTTATTAAAATAGAAATGTCAATCGTACAGTTTCAAAACACTTCAACCTTACAGAGTCGATGAATTAATACATTGCAAACTGTTTTCATAACGTTTTGGTATTGTACAAAGTGCATACATGATATTATGTTTACAGGATTTTATAGCTGAAATTATATCAAAAATTAAATAATTATTTACCTAGTGGATGACCATAGCACTAAAAGCCGAAATAATATCCTGTCCAACCACCATTAGTGCAGATCTTGCCTCTCATAGAATTGTGTAGAAGCCCACCATTATCTATCTCAACTGTACTGTCTATATACACACATCATGATTTTTTCTTTCTACAACCCTTCCTTTGTCTACACCTGTCAAAAGTGGGCACTCCATTGACATTCAACTACCTTAGGTGCTTTAACTCGACAACACAATCCAACACAACTAAAGAACACTCTACTCAGCAGTCCATGGGTCGTAGAAGAAATTCAACAAGAAATTCAGCAATATCTACCATTCAATGAAAATTCAAGTACAACTTACTGGAATTTATGGGATGCGATGAAAGCAGTTCTTAGAGGTAAAATAATAGCTATAAACTCACACATTAGGAAAATGGAAAGGGAACAAATTAACACCTTAATATTGCACCTCCGACAACTAGAAAAAGAAGAACAAACAAAACCCAGAGCGCAAAGACGGGAAGAAATCATAAAGATTAGAGCAGAAATTAACTCAATTGAGATGAAAAAAAACAATTCAAAGAATCCACAAAACAAAAAGCTTGTTCTTTGAAAAACTAAATAAAGTTGATAAGCCTCTTGCCAACCTCATCAAAAAGAGGCCAAAGCAAATTCAAGTACAAGCGATAAGGAACGAAAAGGGTGAAATCACCACAGACCCACTGGAAACTCAGAAGATTATTAATAGTTACTTCGAGAATCTTTATGCTCACAGAATAGAACACACAGAAGAAATGGATAGATTCCTTGAAAGGTACAAATTACCAAAACTAAATCAAGAAGATATTGGAACTCTCAATAAGCCGATAACAGCCAATGAAATTCGAAACGTAATAAAAACCCTACCGACAAAGAAAATTCCAGGACCTGATGGATTCACAGCTGAATTCTACAAGAAATTTATAGAAGACATAATCCCCACACTCCACAAACTCTTCCACGAAGTTGAAAAGGAAAAAGTACTCCCAAAATCATTTCTGGAGGCAAGTAAAATACTCATTCCAAAACCGGGTAAAGACGCAACCAAAAAGGAGAACTACAGGCCAATCTCCCTCATGAACATAGACGCAAAAATACTCAACAAAATCCTGGCAAAAAGAATACAACAAATCATCAAGAAGATCATACCCCATGACCAGGTAGGATTCATCCCAGGGATGCAAGGATGGTTCAATATTTGAAAATCTATAAATGCAATAGACTGAAATCTAAAAAACACATGATCATCTCAATTGATGCAGAGAAAGCCTTTGACAAAGTCCTACACTCATTCATGTTCAAGGTCCTACAGAAAATTGGAATAGTTGGACTATATCTTAACTTGATAAAAGCCATCTATGACAACCCAAAAGGTCATATAATCCTAAATGGGGAAAAACTGAAATCTTTTACTCTTAAATCAGGTACAAGACAAGGCTGTCCTCTATCACCCCTCCTATTCAATATAGTGTTGGAATCCTTAGCAACAGCGATTAGAAAAGAGGGAGAAATAAAGGGAATAAGAATAGGAAAAGAAGAAGTTAAATTATCACTATTTGCAGACGACATGATACTTTACTTGGAAGACCCCAAAAATTCCACCAAGAAACTGCTAGAACTGATAGGGAAATTCAGTAGCATAGCAGGATACAAAATCAATACGCAGAAGTCAATAGCATGCCTCTATACAGATAACAAACACACTGAAAGGGAAACTATAGAAACAATACCTTTCACAGTAGCACCGCGGAAAAGGAAATACCTTGGGATTCACTTAACCAAGGAAGTCAAAGAACTTTATATTTCTTATGTGGTCAGTGAAGTCCTCTCAGGGTTTACCTTGCAATCCTGTACATTATTCTGTAACTCTTTTGTCTGTGTCATCCATGTGGATGAGTCACTGCCAATGCCTGACCAGTTTACTCTCTGTGAGAGCTTGAGAGAAAGTTTTCTCACCATGTGACTATCCGCAGGCACACTATAGAACTTCAATCTCTTTCCTCTGTGGCTCCATAATCTCCTTGCTCAGAAAATTTGGAGCTCAACTGAGTTTCATGATATTGCAGTACAGATTCTCCTATGTCCTGAGTCTTCGCTGACCTTGAAAGGCTAGGGCCAAAATGTTGGCTGGCCTTGTGGCTCTTCTATTTCTTCAACTCTGATTTGTGAACTTAGGTTGTTAACCGTCCAGAAGAAAAGCTGATTAGTATCCTGCAGCATATGCCATTGACTTTGCCTTATCTGACTCAAATGATTTTAGTGGTTGTTGTACGTTTCCTTTTGTATTTCTGCTTTTCACTTGTTATACTAGGGAGACTATATGATATTTGCACATGTGTGTCCGGTTTATTTCACTTATATGTTCAAGTGGCATCTACGTCAGTAGAAATGCTTCAAACTTATCATTCTTAATAGCTGAGTGATACTTCATTACATGCAAATACCACATCTCTTTCAACCATTCCTCAGGCGATGAACATCTTGGTTGTTTCCAAGATTTTGCTATCACACCTTGCACTGCTATAAACATAGGTACACATATATCATTATGATACGATGTTTTCAGATCCTTTGGGAAAATTCCAAGTAGGGGGATAGCCGGCTTCAATAAGATTTCTAATCCTACTCTTTAGAGGACTGTCCACACTGACCTCCACAATGGTTGTACCAGTCTACATTCCCTCCAGCAGTGGAGAAGTGTTACCTTTTCCCCACAACCTCTCCAACATTTGTTGTTGCTTGTTTTCCTTATGATAGCCATTCCCTCTGGAGTGAGATAGTATCTCAGTGTTGTTTTTATTTGCATTTCATGAAGGGCTAGTGATGGGGATCATTTTTTCATATATTTATTTGCTTCTTTTAGTTCGTCCTCTGAGAAGTGTATATTCATCTGAGATGCCCATTTCTGAATTGGGTCTTTAAATTTGAAGGCCTTGGTACATCGTACATATTTATATAATCTCGACATAAGTCCTCTGTCTGATTGCTTATTAGTATATTTTCAGAATATGTGGGTTGTCTTTGCACTCTGTTGACAATTTCTTTTGACATGCAGAAGCTCCTTAAGAAGACTTGATCCCAGTTGTTGATTCTTCCATGTGCTTTCCTGGCAAATATATGTTTGTACATGAACTCTTCACCTACCCCTGTGTCTTCAAGAGTTCCTCCTACTTTCTCTTCCCGGAGATTGTTTCTCTTTTAATGTATAGTTCTTTAATCCGTTTTGACTTTACCTTAGTGCATGGTGATAGAGCTGCGTCAAGTTTTAGTTTTCAGCATGTAGAATGCCATGTTTTCCAGTACCATTTGTTAAAGAGGCTATTTTTCTTCCAGTGAGCTTTTGTAGCCCCTTTATCGAACATCAGATGGCTGAGTGTTTTTGTAGATGCCTCTGTATATTCTAATCTATTCCACCTCTGGTCTACTTTGTTGCCAATACAATGTTGATTTTATCACAGTGGCTTTGGAGCATAATTTCCAATAAGGAATTGTGAATCCTCATGCCTTGTCTTTATTTGTCAAGATTGCCTTTGCTATTCTAGGTCGTTTGTGGTTACAAATAAATTTTAGAATTGGTTTCTCTATATCTAGCAGGTATGTTGGTGGGAGTTTGATAGGATGCGCATTAAATCTGTACAGCAATTTTGGAAATATGGCCATCTTCACGATGTTGGTTCTTACTGTCCAGGAGCATGGAATATCTTTCCATTTTCTGAAATCCTCTATGTCTTTTCTTAGCCTGTTGTAGTTTCCCATGAAAAGATATTTGACTTCATTGGTTAAGTGAATCCCAAAGTATTTCGTTTTCCGCAATGCTTTTGTAAAAGGTATTGTTTCAATTGTTTCCCTTTCAGTGTGCTTGTTATCTGTGTAGAGGAATGCAATTGACTTTTGAGTATTGATTTTGTATCTTGCTATGCTACTTAATTTCCCTATCTGTTCTAGTAGTTTCTTGGTGGAATTATTGGGGTCCTCCAAGTAAAGTATCATGTCAGCCTCAAATAGTGATAATTTAACTTCTTCTTTACCTATTCATATTCCCTTTATTTCTCCCTCTTTACTAATGGCTGTTGCTAAGGATTCCAAGACGATATTGAATAGGAGGGGTGATAGAGGACATGCTAGCCTTCTACCTGATTTAAGAGTAAAAGCTTTCAGTTTTTCCCCATTTAGGATTATATGAGCTTTTGGGTTGTCATATATGGCTTTTATCAAGTTAAGATAGAGTCCATCTATGCCAATTTTCTGTAGGACCTTGAACATGAATGAGTGTTGGACTTTGTCGAAGACTTTCTCTGCATCAGTTGAGATGATCACGTGGTTTTTACTTTTTAGTCTATGAATATAGTGTATTACATTTATAGATTATCGAATATGGAACCATCCTTGCATCCCTGGGATGAATCCTACCTAGTCATGGTGTATGATCTTCTTGATGATTTGCTGTATTCTATTTGCCAGAGTTTTGTGGAGTATTTTTGCATCTATGTTCATGAGAGAGATTGGCTGGTAGTTCTCCTTTTTGATTGTGTCTTTCCCTGGTTTTGGAATCAGTATTATACTTTACTCCAGAAATGATTTTTGAAGGACTTTTTCCTTTTCACCTTCACTGAAGAGTTTGTGGAGTGTGGGGATTATATCTTCTATAAATTTCTTGTATAATTCACCTGTGAATCCATCAGGACCTCACCTTTTCTTTTTCAGTAGGCTTTTTATTATGTTTCGTATTTCGTTGGCTGTTACCAGCTTATTGAGAGTTGTTATATCGTCTCGATTCAGTTTTGGTAATTTATACCTTGGCAAAATCACAGTCAGGTGGACCTATTTTGGGGGTTTGTGTTTGCCTCTGCATGGGTCCCAGGAGGAGAGAGTTTGGGTCAGGGTGCCTTAGAATCCATGAGGGAGAGTGGGGAAAACTGCCTGGAAACTTTGAATTCTAACCTATCGTCTTGGAGTGTATTGGATCAGAAAAGGTGAATAAAACTTCTCTCAACTTCCTGCAGCACAGGGCTATTGTGGGGCCACAAGTCTGGCGATCAGGGTGAGGAGTTGTCTCCACTAAAAGGGGCACATTAGATTAAGACCTGGTAGGAATAATCTGAGAGAAATATTTGGTTAAATGTTTCGGTTGTCAATCTTGTGACAGTATTGTGTATGAGGGAAATGAAGCAGGGAGCTACCATGAACACAATAAAAAATGCCATGAATATCCATAGAAGGAGAGGGAGCCAAAGAAGATGGTGTTTTATATACCAAGGTGCCACACACAGAAACAGCTGTGTGTCTACTTTGTGTTGCTTGTATGGATGTTTGTTTTACATGTGCGGTTGTGGAAAGAGGTGAGATTTAAAAGGGAGAAGTCAATGGAAAGACGGCAGGTATGTGTTTTGTTAGGTAGGGCTAGGATGACAGTGATATCAGGCCTTGGAATGGACATGAACAGGCAACACTTGGTGAGGGCAGTCATTTCTGTAGTAGTAAGAAGTCAGTCTGTGATCTGAATTTGCCATTTTAAGGTGACCTAGTTGAAGGGGAAGAGTAAGAAAATCATGAATGATAGGCTTGAGTCCCCTCTGATGCTTGGGGCTATTAGATATTGGGAACATAAGAAAAGACCAAGGGTTGTCTGAGGCATATGAGTGATGTTAATGAGACTAGAAGTGTCTCAGAGTATGTGCTCAACAAGAGAAGGGGGAAGGAAGAGCTGTTTGTACATTGAGGTTATGTTCACAGGACAAGCACTGTTCATAGACAGATGAGAGAGACATGCAGCATTTGAATGAGATCTCTCTCTATAAGAGGATTACTGCAGTGAGGTTCATTTGAGAGTCGTGGCGATGGGCAATGTGTGGAACTGAGATGGGCGAGCTCAGAGATCTTTTCCCCAATCAATTAAGATCTCCACCCCTTATCAGACCAGGAACTCCCAGGGCTACATGTGTTACACTGATCTGTAAACTCAAGGACCATATAAGCTTCTGACTTGTACAATAGGGAATAGGTGACTTCAGTACAGGTTCTGCTTGGAACTAGTGTGTTGATCAAAGGAGGGTGGAGGGAGCCTCAATAAGTAATTTCTGCTTCTGCCCTCATCCCTGGAACATCTCTCATATATTTCTGGATTTGACATCTACTGATCTCCACTCCTTTGGGTCAGAGCTAAAGGTCTTCTTCAGTGCTGCGAGTCTCAGTTGTGTGGCTGTAGAGGACTGTTCTCAGTAATATGGATAAATGAGGGGTGCTTTGGATGGGAAATAGCTGCTCAACAGACAAAGTTGCCTTGAAGAATTGAGATTTACCCTGTGGTTTGCCCATAACTCTTGAGAAGTTCCTCTCAGGTGGACTAGATTTTGCCTCTGGGGGAATAGAGTGAAGAGTTGAAACCTCATGCTGAGAGCCTTGCTTCAGAAGGGAGCAGGGGAGATAGCCTGTACTCAGTTAAGACAAGTAGAATATCATGGGACTAGTGAGGAGACTTCACCCCAGCGAGAGTGTCCCAGAACACTCTAGAACAGTCTATGTCTAGTGTGTTGTAGAAAAACACTAAACAACACACACAATCTACAATAAATATTCAGAAATAGAAACAAATCCCTGAATAGGAGAAAACAACTGTGATAGAAGAAAGGAAAATATACGGATAGGAAAAGAAAAACATATACATAATACCTAATGTAAATACTATGAATTCTTTTCAGTTCAGGTCATAAATTGATATGTGTTTATATTGGCTAATTAATTTTACATGCCCATATCGTCTCATCTAACAAACAATGCAGAAAATAGTGGGCAATATCTTATCAATTTTTAACTGCTTATAGCTGCTTTGGAGACTCTGTATGACTGTTTTTCTGTTCTTTTCTAATTTCCATCTATATGTGATGAAAAATGAACAACAACCTGTTCTATGCCCAGTAGGATGAGGTACACAGTCCTCAGCAAAGCAAAACGTTTAACCCTAGGATGCCCTGATAGAACATCATAGCCTTGTTCTGAGGACCAAACTAGAGGTGAGAGGAGTATAGAGAGTATGTAAGGAGTCACATGCAGAGGAAGGCGGTTGGTGGTCCAAAGGATTGCTGACCTTAGTAAGACTGCCTCAGAATCTTCTACAAAAGACTTTATAAATACACCTACACCTTACAGGGTTTAATTTTCAATGGAGGACTTGGCCTATTCTTTGATCAATGATAACTGAGAGGCCTAACATTTTACAAAGCACTTTGTTTAATGTAAGAGGAGCAGTGTCTAGGGAAAGGTAGATCAAGGGGGCCTGGCATTGGAGCAGAAGTTCTCAAGATAAATTCCCTTTCCTCAAGCACCGTGGAACAAATATCAGAAGCCAGTTCTGAGGACTGAGCTTGAGTTGGCAAGGGCAGAGAGGACCTGGGCTAAGTTAGGTGAATTTGAGGCAATGTAGGCTCAGTGAGGAAGCATAATGCCAGAGAGAGGGTTACATAAAAAAAAAAAAGATCTAGCTTAGTTACAGTCAAGAACCCTGGGCAATGAATTTTCAGGCCATTACCCCATTCTCCATCAGGGCTCCAGGAGATGAGACACAGCCAGGCTTTGAGGGTCTAGGAAACAGAATTGACTGGACTAACTTAGATCACAGTGAGAGGCTTTGGGATGCTATGGAATTGTGATGTTTTTTAGTGCATGGAGACTGATATGTAGCTAGGTACCACTTGACTTGTGTGTGTAGACAGTTTTTCCAGCAGTAGCTTTTTAAGAGCCTAGTTTCTTTCCAGGAAAAGTTGTTGATCTCTGTCTCTCTCAAAGGTAAGGTAGCTAAGATTGCTTGGTGTTATTTTCATATACTCTCTTCCATTACCTTCATTCAAAAGCTGTTTATTGCCAGTCTCATTCTCTACAAATGGCCATGATTTTGCTTTAAATTGACCACTGGGATTATGATTCTTTCCCTCTTGCACTGGTTGCCTTGCATTGGTCTAGTTGTTCTAGCTCCCTTCTGCTTCCATATAAAGTACAGGGTTGTATTCTATGATTTTTATCTGGAATAACATGATTATTTCAATGGAGACTGTGTTAAACTTATAATCTAGTGACTTTGAAGTTATGTTCATTTTGACTATATTCATTCGGTCTTCCAGTAATGGGATGTCTTTCCAAATTCGCTATCCTCTTTCATCTCATTTCACAGAGTGCTCTAGTTTTCACTATAGAGGCATTTCCCTTGTGCAGTTTGGGTATTTCCTATGTATTTAGTATTTCTTGTTACTATCATGAAAGTTTTTGTTTCCCTTACTTCTTTCTCTTTCAGGTTATTTGTATTTTGCATGTTTCCTCCTGAATTTGTGTATTTAATTTATAAAACAATAGGCTACTGAGTTTAGTCATCAAATTTGAGAGGTTTTGGAAGACTCGGTGAGGACTTCTGCATGCAGCCTTATGTCCCATTTTTCCTTTCCTACAAATCTGTGTTTTAATCCTTTAAAATGCCTGACTATTTTAACCAATGCGTTGGGATTTACATAAAACAGGAATAGAAAGAGCAGAAACTCTTGTCTTGATTTTATTGAAGAGGAAAAGCTCTTCTTCTCTCACCATTTTATGGGCATAAGCCCTTTGATTTTTGTCATAAGACTGACGAATTTGAAACATGACTCTTCCCTTGCTTTTCTTCAGGATTCTCATCATATATGGGCATTTAATTGTGGCAACTATTTTTTCAGTGTCTATTAGGATAATCGAGAAATTTTTGTATTTTCTAGTCATATATAAGTGGATGCCACTTGAAGATATACTCATAAGTCAAATAAATCAGGCCCAGGTATGTAAATGTCATATGATTTCCTTACTGTGGGAACTCGAAAGAAAAAATAAAAATTGAAAGATAGAACACAATTAAATGGAAAGCGAGAACTTAAGGAATAAACAATGAAGTGAGGGCATGGGGAAAATCTAGGAAATATGGCAGGAGTAAAACCTTGCCTTCATGTGCATAAAATGATCCTTAGAATGTCCTTCAGGTTTTTGAATCTAGCGGTTTGGTCGCAGGATTCTCACCCTGTCTAAATGTATATACTGATACTTGTGAGCAAAGCAACTGCACCCAGGATAGCAATGTGTAATACTAGTGCCATGCTTTTAACGCCTGTTGTTCTGGTCTTATAAATGCATACTGCTTCAAATGTGATATCAATTATTGCTATACTCTCAAGTAAATATTTGTATAAAAAATGAAAAACAGTAATAATTGAAAACAAAACAAGAAAAAAATGTAATAGGACTGTGCTGCTGCAATATGTATATGGTTAATTTCTAAATTTCTCAGTAAACATATGTAATTGTTTATGTCATTTTTTACTATTTTTCTTTTATATTAATTTTATTGTGATACAAGTAGGAATGAGACAGTTTGAAAATAGGTTAGAAGGAGAGTTAGAATAATTAATACATTGCATATTGTCTTCTTAGTTGATGTTCATAGTACAAGATGTACACATAATGTCATGTCCACACTTTATTAGTACAAGTCTTTACTCTCATTAAATTAAGAGAAAGTAGCACTATATCTATTCTCTTTTCTATGTATAGATACAAAATGGTCCTTCATTTCTGTCCTACCTTTTCTTCACTTTTGTCCGACATGGGTATTCCACTACTATGTGAATATTTTATGTGCGCGTTAGGAAGGTGTTGTATATGAAACTCACATGAGTGATTTTTACTTGGTAATCTTTAAAGTCAAACAATTAAGTGAAATTAGCAGCTCCAGATATGAGATTGTCTGGGAGCATGGCCTTCGAGTAACAAGCATGGTGTCTGGACCTTCCATTCTGAATAGTTCCCCAAATTTCCTTTTCAAACACCATGAATTGAGTGGTTTACGGCCTCTAGGACCTACCCCATGCTGTCTCTGTCTTGGTGCCTCCAATCCTAGTCCAAATACATGGAGGATATTACCCTGGGCTTCATGCCAAAGTGCTCGTTGAAGCAGCAACTTGAGAAGGCAGTGTAGAAGCTGCCTTGATCTCCTGGAATAAACCATGGAAAACAAATGAAAACAGAGACTGAAATCCTAGCAACTTATAGAAGCAACTCTATGTAAACAGAAACATGAGGAAGGCCTGGGGCAGAGTGAAGACTAGAACTGGTCCGTGATTGTTGTTTATGGCTGGGAGGCTGAGGGCTGTGCAGGTGGCACATGACAACATCGATCACAGGAGAAGTTTGCAACTCTTCCTCTGTGTTACTGGATGGGCTGAGGCAGTGCCTTGCAGCAGGGATGACAGTG
Source organism: Ctenomys sociabilis (assembly GCA_004027165.1). Taxonomy (NCBI): domain Eukaryota; kingdom Metazoa; phylum Chordata; class Mammalia; order Rodentia; family Ctenomyidae; genus Ctenomys; species Ctenomys sociabilis. The sequence continues at coordinate 13,097 of PVKA01028668.1, forward strand.
AACTACAGGTATCACAACACGGTAGGAAAATAAAGGCCAATGTTAGGGAACCAGAAATTGTGCCCACAGGCATCTGAAATAACCCTAATTGGTGAGAATTGCCTTTAACTCGGTCAACATTACAGTGAATGTAAGCTGTGTACCAGAATTACAATAGCAAGTCTAATGTGAATCATTTTCAACAATTGCTGATATCCTTCAATCAAATAAGCATCTGTGGTCCACTTTCATCGATCAGCAAATATGTGAAAATGTATGAAAACAAAAAGGAAAAATATATATTTGTGTGTATATGCCAGGTAGTTAGGATAATTGTACTGTTGATTTCTGCTAGTGTTTTGAGAGGATTCATTAAATCTTAAAATGTTTCATTTTTGGATATTTTATTTTAACTTTTCAATTTTTGATATTTTTTGCTTTATTTGGTTCTGTTTTAACCAATTTTGCATATTTATATATGATAATCTCAAGAAACAATTTCAGGACAACTTCATTAAGTACAATAAACACTGCTAAATTCATATACCTTCAATTAGTAAAATTTATATCATTCCAAGTCTTTATTTAACTATTTTCTATTCTTTAAATAAAAAGTATTAACACATGTGACACTATATTCTGCAATCCTGTAGACTCCATGGACACTTACACAAGTCCCAATGACCCAAAGACCACGCAGACATGTGGTTAAAGCTTTAAATGAATTGTGCCTCCAACAGAGCTCTGAAAGTTAGTAATACTGACCAAAATATGTCCCTTGGCAGAAGGAGAATACACTGCAGGTCTCTGGGGCTGCTGAGCTGCATCCCCCTTACCATCTAAGTTAGGAAAGGAAAGAGATGGAGGTTGCCTCTGGCTGGTGAGGAGACCTCAGAGAGGGCCGAGGGTGTCTTTGGGAAGGACACCAAGCCCATGGGCCTGCGATAGCAGCATTGCACCAGAGACATAGATCAGCACTATCAGCAAGAACACTTTCACTCTATTGGACAACTGCTTGTGCTGGGCATCCTGGAATTCGAGGGACACTGACTGGGGTCGGTGGGAATATAGTCTATGCTCCACTGGGCACCTAGCTGAGGACCCCAGGGAGAACTGACCTTGGGTCAGTTGTGGACTCCTGACCCAGTTCTTCAGCCAAACCCTGGGCATGTCATTGCATGTGAGAACCACTGATCTCCGGATCTGTGCATTCAGATAGGGCAGATGACCTTTTCTGAGTTCCATGCAATCTTTGCGGGACAGAAGGAAACCTGAGTGTAAGAAGTATGTCAGTTTTCTGGCCTGTAGTGGATATTATATTGCCCCATGCAAGGGGTCCGTGTCATTCTCCCTCAGCAGCTTTGCATCCTTAGGAAGGCTTTTCCTGGGACATGGCTATACACTCTGTGGCTCTTTGGCAGTACAGCCTTGGTCTGCATGGAATAGACTCTGATACATTTTGGAATCAATCCCAGGTTTGTCAGGAAAGAGGATTTTGACACCTGTGGGGAAGACTGTGTCCCAATAATCCTATTACACTCATCCAGGGAGCTCTTGGAGAGACCTGGGGTCTTGCTGGTTGGGATCTTCATACTTGTGCTTATGGGCTCAGAAATAGGTGAGGTCCCTTCGAAGCACAGGGCTTCATGTAAGGGGAGCAATTATGATCACATAAGGGGCTATGAACTGTGCGGTAGCCTCAACCAGCGAAAGGGACCAGAATACATTCCACATGTATTGCAGTTTTCAGTCCTCTACTCATGGCAATAATTATCAGGACCAATTATTTTCGTCTACATGGACAGATGCAGTGTGCTTCAATCCTGCTGAGCCCCAGGCTTCACAAGAGATAGTAGAACTGAGAGAACATAGGAAGAAACAGTAGAAATGGAATCCTGAGTTTGGAAAGATGATGCCTTGCCCAAGAGAAAGTGTATCCCAAAATATTCTAGAAAAGGCCTCTTATATGGACTGAAATGCACAAATCTCAGAACAGCATCCACGTTTACCCCATGATCAAGGAGGACATTAGAGTGCTGACCTGAAGCACTTTCTTCAGTAGGACTAGGACTAGTGAAATCAGGTTGAGGGACTGTGAGGAACAAGAAATACTATTCCCTGGTGGAGAATGCACAGGTGACCCAGATCTGACCAATATTGGGAAGACTTGGTAGGATGAGCCGCTCCACCTCATAAACAAAGGGAGCTGGAGTAACAGCCTTTTCCTCAGGTCTGGTTCCTGTGGCATGATGTGTCAGGACCTTGGCTCAAGTAGTTCATGGTAATTGGCTGTCCTTGGGGCACTGTGCAAAACTGACTCTGATGAAAGCACAGAATGATTCAGATCTACCCAGTTGCCCCCTGTTCTCTAGGGCTTGGTTCTTGGGTGAATGGTTTCTTGAAGCAGGACATGATTCTGGGCTGTGAGAAACTTATTCAGAGCTTCTGCGCTGGAGGCAGGAGAGACTCAAGATTTAGGTGTAAGGTGCAGACCCAAGGTGTATGGTAGGACATTAAGAACAAAAGCTGAACACATGAGGAATAATTCAAGTCATCAAAGAGGATCTCAACTTATTACAAAGCATTTTCACTGCAATAAATATCATGAGCAGAGTGAAGAAGAAATCCCACAGAGTGGGAAAACGTTTCCCCGTTGCCCATCTCTCAAATAATTTAATTTGAATTATGTAACATTCTCAACAAAGCATATCCTACAAATTGAATTTACCAGTTCAAAAACAAGCATTAGGAATGAATGGAATACTCTCAAATGAAAAAGTAGTAATAGCAAATACATGAAAAATGTTCATAATACTGGTCATTGGAGAGATGCAAAATAAAACAATGTTGAGATGCAAACTCACAGAAAGGATGACAATTATCAGGATATCAATGCATAAAAATGTTACAAAGAATCCGAAAGCTTGAACTCAAATTCATAGTTTCCTGTCTGCACAGCCAATCTGTCAACCAGGTGATTATTAGCCACATGTTGTTGGACAGAAAATGCACAGTGTTGTTTCAGTGTGTTCTACTGTGAATAAGCACATTAACTTTTTGAAAAACTTGGTCGCTTATTTAGCTGTATATTTTCAATAAAGTCAGTACTGTCGTGGATGTCTGAGGTATTAAATCAAGGGTATTCCTTTCCCTTTTTATCTGAAATTTTGGAATATATGCTATATGCATTCATTCTTGTGAGCATGTGTGTTCATAGGTATTCACTTGGGTAAATACCTATGAGTAATGATGCTGGAGAACACCCTAATGAAACATCTTTCTAATTAAAGGTACAACCGAGGCCTTCTTGCCACCATTGTTTCACAGCTCCTGGAAATCAGCATGATCACTTGCACTTGGTCTGTCTGTATTATTTCTTGTGTTTATTGTTGAATGCTAGCCATTGTACTAGAAGTCTCAGGCTATCTCCTCATGCCTTCTTTTCAACTTGTAATGATGTACTTTGATCTGGAACGTGCTATACACGTGCTGCATCATGAATCTGCACCCCAGAACTTACCTTTGGCTTAAAAGATCTATGTATTTGATAGCAACTACTGCCATGAGTCTTTGCATGTGGCACACTGTCTCACCATTCATACCTTCTTTACCATTTCTTTCACTGTGTATCTTTGCGAAATATGTGTTCACATACTCAATCCATTTGTATCAAAGGATATTTTACCTGTTTTTCAGTTTTGACATCTCTTCCCACACTCTGGATAGAAGTTTTATATGGAATTACTAGTTCATCTCCCCAAGCCCATGGATTGCATTGCCATTATTTTAAAAGTGCCTTCGTGAGGAAAGTTTACAACTCATTTGAAACCCAGTTCATTAAAAGTGCCTTCTGCATCGCCTGCAGTTAATGCTGAATGTAGAAAACTTCACCTATCTTGAGGTGTGAAATGCTTTTTCCCTGTAATTTAACTTCCGCAATTCGACCTCTACTTCACTTTGAGTTAGTTATTCCCTATGATTTGAGATATCCAGGAGTATTCCTTCCATTAATTCTTTTGTGGTCATGTCTGAATTCAGTAGATTCATCTCCTCTAGTTTTCATCAAATAAACATGTCTTAATAGGTATCCTGGTCTTGTTTTCAACCAAATGGTTACATGTGTGTCACCAAGAATGTTACTCCAGCTTAAGATTTATCAGTGTAGGAGCACAGAGGCAGATACTCACTGTAGTCATGTGCCAGAAGAATGTGGGATGTTTGTGTGTGGGGAAACATTATGATGAACTTCTGCATTGTTTTCCTTCATGGCAGTATGTACAAAACATGAACAATAATGAATACACAGAGCAGAGAAGGATGAGATTCAGTGGGATTGATCAAAAAACCTTTAGTGGAGATAGCTTTTCTGAAATTGTTCCACACTGGAGAAGAATCGGTAAAATTATGTACAGATATTCAGAAATTATAAGACAAATTTCCACCAATTATGAAGGTGTTATTAAACTAATAAATGAGTTTATGTTTCATGGGCTACATAATCATCACACATCCATTATTACAGTTAAATTTGGAAGTAGACATTAAAATTGAACAGTGCCATTTAAGATAGGTTTTGAAGATAACTGATGGACTCGGTGCCTGCTTTTGCAAGCACAGGAATCAGGGTTATATCTCCTGTCAAGTGTGCCACTCTGACCCTGCACACTGAGCCTGGATTGAGACAGGGAATAGTGGCACATGCCTGTAATAGCAGCACTGGGGAGAACCAAAAAGGATGACTAGTATGATTCCAAGCTATATAGTTAGGCTCTGTACCAACTACATAAAATGAAAAAACTAAATAAGACTAAATATTCTGAAATCACATGGATATGCCTAACAAAATAAGCAACAGTTCTATATGTGGAGAAGTATAATATTCTGAGAAAAATGATGAAGTTCTAAATGAACGCAGGTATCTGCATTGATCGAGACCCACATGGCTTATTATTCATGCAATAATCAACACTTTAAAAAATCTCTTATTAAATGCGTTGATCTTGAGATGGAAAATTTAACACTCATAAAATATGCAAAATATCTCGTACAGCCAAAGGAAACATTGGCTGTAGAACAAAGGCATAGTTATGCTACCTAGTATGAGAATTATAAATGCACAACAAAGAGACATTTAAATAAGCATGAAATACATTCCAGAAACAGAATGAAGTTCATGAATACATGCACGTTTATCTGCATGTTGATTCCGTATTCCACCAATAATGGTAAAGGTGGTAACAAAGACTACAAGAGAGAAAGAGATTCATTAAAACGAACAGTTCTTAACCCTGTGGATACAAATAGTTAACGAATAAACAAGGACCCGTACTATACCTTTATTTGTCTCTGTGTCAATCTATGTGTCTGCCTCTGTCTCTGTCTCTCTCTACCTCCACATATACCTCTAGCTCTGCCTATCTCTATTAATGGTAATAATGATAATATTACCTCATTATATTTATCACTTGGGCAAATCCTGGACACTAAATATGAAATGAGTACATTTTTATTCTGCCTCACAGTTTTCTTCCAATAATAAAAGAGGTAATGGGAGAGACGCAGTGCCACAGAGCTGTTCCAAGTGACCCAAAATATATGTTTTCTTTTTTTTAATTTTTTATTTTATTTTATTGAAGTACAGATGTCAATCAGACAGTTTCAAGACACCTTAACCATACAGATTTGATAAATTAATACATTTCAAACTGTTTTCATAACGTTTTGGTATTGTACAAGGTGCATACATATTATATTTACAGATATTATTTTAGCAGATACCTCTTATCAGTGAATTGAGTATAGCTGCTTACTTATCTTATTTTTTTATACCTGAGTTATATCAAAAATTCAATAGTTATTTTCCTAGTGGATGAACATAGTACTAGAAGCTGACATAATATCCTGTCCACCCACTATTAGTGCAGATCTTGCCTCTCATATGATTATGTAGAAGCACAGCGTTATCTATCCCAACTGTACTGTCTATACACACACATCATGATTTATTCTTTCTACACCCCTTCCTTTGTCTACACCTGTCAAAAGTGGGCACTCCATTGAAATTCAATTAATTTAGGTGCTTGAACTCGACACCACAATTCAACACAGTCCAGCATTCTACAACCATAGTGAGTTATTCAAAGAAACTGTCGACCATAGCCATTTACAGCTCAGCTTAATATTATGGCCTCATGATGTATACTTCATTTTCATACATTTCTGCTGGACGGTTAAGACCTAGGTAGATCAAGACTTATATACCAACACATGAACTTCATATTTCCTATGTGGTCAGTGAAGTCCTCTCAGGGTTTATCTTGTAGTCCTGTACATTATTCTGTAGTTCCTTTGTCTGTGTCATCCATGTGGATGAGACACACCCAATGCTTGAATGTGTAAGTATCGTATAGTCTCCCTAGTATAACAAGAGAAAAGCAGAAATAGAAAAGTTAAATACAACAAGTAAATTCAATTGAGTCAGAGAAGACAAAGTGAATGGCATGTGCTGCAGGATACTAATCAGCTTTTCTTCTGGATGGCTAAGAACCTAAGATCACAAGTCAGAGTTGGAGAAACAGAAGAACCTCAAGGCCAGCCAACATTTTGGCCTTAGCCTTTCAAGGTCTGCGAAGACTCAGAGCATAGGAGAACCTGTACTGCAACATCACGAAACTCAGGTGAGCTCCAAATTTTCTGAACAAGGACATTATGGAGCCACAGAGGAAAGAGATTGAAGTTCTAAAGTGTGCATGGGGAGAGTCACATGAAGAGAAAACTTTCTCTCAAGCTCTCAGAGAGAGCAAACTGGTCAAGCATTGGCCGTGACTCATCCACAAATATACATTTTTGAAAGTCCCTTCTCTCTATGGAGTAATTTGGGAGCTTTTCCAGTAACAACTTATAACATCATAGAGAAACTGAAGCAGTAAAATGAATATGTGGAAGACATAATGCATGTTGTTTTAAATTTATTCAGATTTGTAAACTGCTGATTTTTCCAGTTGGGCTGGAAAAATCATACAACAGTATTTCATTAGGAAAAAAAAAAAGTTTTGCTTTGCTTTAACTCGCTTACAAAGATTAATTGCTAGTTTGAATGTGATGTCATAACAACGACACAGTGTAAAAACATCAAAGACTGCCTAGATTCAGCCACCATCCACCACATCTTTCTATCCCATGCTAACACCAAGTCTAGGTTATAGTGGTGAGCTTCCTGAATTAACCCTGAAAATAAGTGGAAGAGAGTGGGACAGTCAGGTGTATAAATGAAAAGTGAACAGCAAATGGCAAACCATGAAAAAGCCCTGGAAGGAATGGTAGGTGCTTGACTTGGGTCTTGTGTTTGGATACAACAGGGTAGTGGAGGGTCTTCACTGTGGCCAAAGTAGGTGGCTTCTGACAGCAGGAGCTGGAGGAATCTTCTGAAATTCCTGCCTTTACAACATGGCACATGCTGAGGCAACATCTCATTCCAGAGATTCTGATGACCTACTAGTAACTTGAAGATTCAAGGATATTGGGGAGAGACCAACTATAGAATTTCTACCAGTAAACACTTGAAAACACCCTGCTAATTAAATACTGGCTTTCAACACAAGTGTTGTATGGGAGCAGTTAAAGAACGCAAGAGAAATAGTAACCATAGTAGTGCTATACTTTAATGCCACACTTATTTTATAATCAAATAAGGGTCTCCTTCCTTATGACCCAGCCAATGCTAGGAGTCAGAGTCTTCCTGTGATGGGAACATTCTCAGGTTCAAGGAGGGTGTGGGTGTAGACTATGCTACAAACCAAAGGGAAGACCGTTTGAAAAGAGTATGCTGACACACAGAATATCGACATTGCTCATCAGCCTAGCCTGAGGCATAGAGACCATGTGATGGCCAATGACATTGTCTTCTTGTGTTGAGTGCCATGGTCTCATTCTGAGGTTCTCACTTCAGGTGGGGAGTTTAGAGAAACACATATCGTGCCATGGTCTCATTCTGAGGTTCTCACTTCAGGTGGGGAGTTTAGAGAAACACATATCTTCTATTCATATAGGAAAGCAGAAGAAAGAATGTGAAAACCCCATAGCAGACAGACTCTCATGAAACAATACAGATATTCTGTTTTGTCATTCCTTCTCTGAGAGGAATGCTTTTCAAATGAGAACAAAATGCTACTCAAGGGAGCCTGAGAGTCAGGTCATAGTCTCAAGGTTTCAGATTAAGGTCCCTGTATGACCCAGCTCAAACTTCTTTGTGGAACCAAGCCAATGGGTCCTTGCATGGTTGAGGTGATTGGGCCCTGGTTTGCCAGCCATGCTTTAAGCCCCCAGCACTTGGTAAAATGTCAAATCCACTTACTGCCTCATTGGGTCATGGAAACAGGTGAGGATATTCAGAAGATCAAGATTCACTTGGGAGGACTAAAGTGGGCTGGGCCAAGTAGGGTTCACTGACATGGGCTATGGGGGGATAAGAAATGACATGACCTCTGGACAGTGGCCCTTAACACTCCAGATCCTCTTTTGTCAGATCTCCACCACTCAGAGGCACTTATGCTAGAATTATATTCAGACTCACATAATTCAGAAAATGGTGGCTTGCACAATGGAGAATAGAATCATGTCCATAGAGGACTAAGGTACAGGTTCTGACAGCAACCAAGTTGTTAAGCCCTAGGGTAAAGGGAGGGATCTGAGGAATTCCTTTCTCTTCCTCCAGCCCACCCTGGGACATCACATGCTCATGGCGAGATATAATATTCCCTTCTTCCCTGCACATTTGGTCAGAGCACCAGGAAATCCTCTTCTGAGCTGTGCAATTCAATTGAGGAAGCAGAGATGGTCAGGCTGAGTGTGGGTCACGTTGCAATGTTGTAGGAGTGTGAAACCTTCACCTCAGAGAAGGGGAACTGGACATGATCTGATATACCAGGTTTTCCAAGGATTTGTGGGAACTATTCTCTGTTGTTCAACAATTTTTGCCTCAGAAGACCCAACGAGTAGAGCCCAAGGTCTGTGGTGAGGGACTGGCTTCTCGTGGCAGTTGTGCAGAGGTCTTGGCTTCACTGAGGTCAAGGTGAAGATTGAGGCGTAGTGTGCACACCCCTTTTCTGAAAGAGGGTTCTAGAAGCTGCTACCTCTACACATGATATCTGTTCTGAGCAGAAGGTCCAAAAATACCAGGTGAGCAGCTGCTTTTTACTCCATTGCCCTTGGTATATCAAACCTTTGTTCTGAAGCCTGCACTTCCTTTGGGAGTTTCAGAGAGAGACTGGGATTAGTTAGTTCCTGGGAAGTGGCTATAGTGGTACTACTGTATCTGCAACACAGCGAGATGATCTCAGAATGGTCTAGAAAATTTTCCCTTATAGCAAACGCCCATCAAAGTGCACCATTCTCAAGAGAGCACTCCAATAGACCTTATTAAATTTAACTGTATTTAGTACAGGATCTACAGTGTCTAAAGGGTTTTGCTGAATAGATTGGATGCATAGTGATTTTCCTCTGTTTAGCTTCTATAGACCTGGAATTACAGGCATGCACCAGCAAGACCAGTCTCAATTGCCATCTCAGCATGCCCCAAGAGCAAGTAAGGGAAGATACAATGGGAATTGAACATGGCCACTGTAATCTGTCTACACAGGTGCTATAGTCCACTGTGCAATCTCGCTGGCCCTTCCTCTAACTTACAAATGAGAATCAGAGTATTTCACTAAAGTCTTTACTTGAGGTGGGAGGTAAAAAAAAAAAATTCTGTGCTTACGTAGATCAAGGGAGCCCTGCATAGAAGAAAAAATGTCTCAGTGCTTTACAGCCTTCCCTCGGGGAACCAGTAGAGGAGACTGGAACCTAGGTCTAAGGATTGAGTTTCACAGTGCTGGAGTAGGGAGGAGCAGGGCAAAGTAGGTCAAGGTGAGGCCTTGAGGGCAGAGTTAGGAAGACAAGTCCCTGGGAGAAATTACCCACACAACCTATATCTGCCTCAGTACAGCCCAGACACACAGAGATGGTGTAGGTATATGGAGTATGGTGGCAGCACCAGGGATATACATCATGAAGAACTGTTGTCTCAGGAGTGTTTGAGTGGAGAGACAGAACTTTGATTAATTTATTGATTTATTTTTGTCTTTTTTGAGACAGGGTCTCACTATGCAGTTTAGGCTGGCCTTAAGCTCACTTTGTAATTCAGACTGGTCTCGAACTCACAACAATTCTCCTGTCTCAGCTTCCTTAGTGTTGGGATTACAGGAGTACGTTACTACACCTAGCTCCAGAACCTTGATTTAAAAACTGTGATATATGTCTAGGATCCAGAGAAAGCAGCATTTTGTGATGTCTACCTTGCACTGAGTTTGTGACTTAAACCTCCTAGTTCCCTCAGCAAGTATAGATTGTCTTCACTGTATGCACACAATAGATGTAACATATAGCACACAGCAAAGTTAGAATAAGATGGGCTCCTCAGCCATACTGGGAAGCAGGTCACATTTATCTGAGATCTTCATTGCAGAGGACTAAGAAGACAGGACTCCAGATTGGTTGGGTTAAGTGGAAGGGCTGAGATGACAGATGAAACCCCTTGCCAGATTGTGAAAATAGCCTGTATCTGGTGTTGTTGTCAGCAGTGTACAGTGCAATTTAGGATACTTAGGTGAACAGCACATGTTCTCAGGGATACGTTGGAATTCAGAGCCTGGATCACAGGCTTTTGCTTCAGGTAGGAGCAGTCACAAGCCCATTGGCTCAGGTATGTCTGACAGCGGGGCTGTCTGGTAAGTGTGGAAACCTAATACATCCATTCCTGTGCTATCATTCCTATAATTGGGACACTCCTACAAGCATACCACTGCCACTTCCCAAGGTCATGTTCTCCACTATAAATGAGAATTTTCCAAGTCTCACACAGAAATTGCTACAAGGGGGCACACCACTCTTCATATACCACATGGGGTCCTAGCTTTGGCAAATACTAATGCTGTTCAGAGAGCATTGTGGACCTAGAGACAATGCCTTATTGTATCCTGTCTGTCCTGTGAAGGTATGTGGTAGGTAAAAATTTAAGCCAGGTTCTGGAAACAGAGAGAGGCAAAAATGTCCTTCTCATGTCCTCTCCATGAAAAGGGAGGAGAGGGCCAGTTATTACTACACGTGCAGAGAGAAGGAAGAAAAACCCACACAACAAGCTCATCTCTGATAAATTCAGATCCTTCACTGTTCTTAGTACTAATCTGCACATTGCAGGCTTGGACAATGAGTCATGTAACAGATTTCCTCTTGAGGAGAAAAGGCATAGTCAGTAAAGACCTAGAAACAGAAGGCCATCTGGAAGCAGTATCAGGACCCAGAGGGAGGAAGGCGGGCACCTGCTGCTCCTGACTAGTTTCGAGCATGGGTCCCTTTTCTGTCCCAGGTGGCAGACTTGGATCTCCTAATTGTAGACATCAAGAGTGTGATCATCCAACTTCTCGAGATGACACTGGGGCAAGGACAACGCTCCTTGTTTTGATTGAGGAGACTTGTCCTCTAGAACATAGAGCACCCCAGGGAGGACTACCCCTGTTCTTGACTCTAGGAAAGCTTCATGCAGGGTTATGATGATGTAGCGATTTCCTTCCTCACACAATTGTGTATTTGGTACACTGGCTTCTTGAGAAAGAAAAGAACAGGGAATAAGGATCTTTGTTCCTGTCCCAGTCATGACCAGAAGTCAGGCAGGATGTCTGGGATCAGACGACCTGAGTGATGCAACTCAGCTTCTTAATCTTTCCATATGAGTTCTGTCCTGCAGGCCCAACTCCAATCAGAGAAAACAAAACTGATGTCATGTATAGGGAGATAATTCCAAGAGTCATCAGAAGACAGAGACATGAATTGGAGGGGCACTGCACCCCTACATCAGAGGCTAATTCTGCCTAGATATCAGCCTTTGGAGTATGCAGTGCAGCTTGGCCAGTACATCTTAGTTTCTGACATCTGGGGATTGTGTTGCCCTGGGTCACTGGATCCAAGAACACAGAAATGGCCTTGCATGGTGGTCTTGGCTACATTGCATTTGTATAATCTCTTTCAAATTATGACCAATGTATGATACCATTTCTACCTTTCTGGGAAAAGACGTCATCCCATTTTACAGTATCTCATTCATTGTCCTTTGTGTGAGGACTGCAGATTTCACTGTAGATGTCTTCCACATATACAGTTACAATGGCTCCCAAATAGTTCACTTCTCTCAGGACAAGTTTCACAGTTATTGTTTCTCTTACATCTTTTTTGAGTTCATTAATTGTTTACAGACAGTATTTACTTTTCTGTTGACTTTATACAATTCTATTGAACTAATTTTAAAATATAGTTCTAGCGATCATTTGTTGGTTTCTTCGAGGTCTTCTATGCAGAGGATTCTATCTTTGTCGAGTCATGGCAATGTAGATCTTTCTCTCATACACACATGTGTTGATTTCTTTCTGTTAGTTACATTTTGTTACTAATGTATTCCACATAATTTTGACCAAGAGTGATGGGAGTAGACATTATTTCTTTATTCCTAATTGTTTGGAGAATTATCCCCATTTAACCCATTTTGTCAGAGCTTGGTGATTGGCTTTTCTTTCTGAAGACTGGAATGAGATTCATCTCTACCCAATTTCTTCACAGTTCTCATGGTGGCATAATATGACATAATATGAGATTCTTCAGCTATGGGCATGATGATATATGTTGTGTTCTGGATTTTCTTAGGCTTTTCATTAAATTATTGATTTGTGCATACTTTTACGTCCTTACACATGTGTAATACAGCCTAGCTTTCAACTATACATGGATATGATGACAATTAGTTACCAGAATCTTTCAAAAGGTGGCACATGGACATTCATGAATGTGATAGAGCTGAAGTTCTCTTATTTACTTAGATTTCTTCTGCTTTTCAGATCAGGGTCATGCTTGCATCCAAGAATGACTTTAGGAATCCTGTTTTCCATTGCTTTTTTTGAGAACTATTTGAGAATATATCTTAGAGATCGTCTCAAAATTTCTTGTAGTATTCAAGTACTAATCCCCCAAGTCATGAGGTTCTTTGATTCGACCAGTTTATTGTAGAATACATAAATTTCCCACGTTTATTGACTTATATAAAATTACTCATATGCTCTTATTTTGTGTTTTGTATTTTATGTGCATCTTCACATATAGGCAATTTCAATGAATTTGCTCTGGATAACTGTTATGATGTTCTTTTTTTTCCTGGAATTTCACACTGAGCTTTGTTTTTGCTGGAGAAGGGATTATTCTACTGAGCCATGTCCCTGGCCCCTGTTACGATGTTCTGAATGTATGTAGCCCTAATTTTCAGGATTTTGCTAAGCCCATTATGATCTCAGCATTTCTAATTCTCAGTGCTTGGATTTGTGTTTTCTTTTTGTTCACAACTGGCAATGAATTTCTCATGTCTGTTTTATCTGGGAAGGATTCACCTCTTCAGGATCTTTCCTCTTTGCGCTATTGACATTCATCAATGCTCTAAAAATAATGAGTACTAGATGTTCAAATCCAGAAACACTGAGACTGTGCATTTCCTCTGCCTTCCATGTAGAGCGTGTATATCCCACGTATGATTCTTTGTGATACGCTACCTGTCTGTGAATATTTCCTTCGAATGTTTCTAACCTAGTCCCAGTGGCAGTCCTTAATACTTTGCACCCTGAATTGAAGTTGTCCTGTGACTGTTCTGTGGATCAGTTTCACGTACTCAGCAGTTGCTGGGAATGGAACCCAAGTACATTCACTCTATAAGCTTGAGGCAAGCACTTGCATAGTACTCAGTCTGCTGCCATTTTCTGTGGAAGGACTCTGGGAGTAGAACCCCAAAGTGTCCTTGAGATCATGGGATTTGACACTGTACTGAATAACCACCACACATAATCCCGGTACCTGCAAGAGTTCTCATGTTTCACTTGTCCACAAATTCATTCTCCTGAGCAATAGAAACAACTGGAACATGCCAACCAGATGTTACACTATTCTAAAATTGTACTATCTGTAGAATTTCTCTGCAATCTTTTTCATTATAGGAGTTGTCAGTAGATACTACACATCATGGAGGAGGATTTTTCAGGCATGGTGCATATTATTTTTTTTTCTCATCCATTCATCTCAAAATTTAAAAAACTGTATTTCCCTCTTTTCCCCTTAATTTTTGTCCTTTTAAATTCTTAGTTCCATCTTTGTTCCTGCCACCTCCTATTCTTGATCTTTCTGAGCATGATATTATTCCTTACAAATATTTTTCTTCAATTTAGCTCCATGTTTATACTTCCGCATTCCCATGCAGAAGAAACAAACTATTTGAACCGGTGTGACAGATGTACTTCACATGAGAAATGGACACAATTTGCATCCATTAATATAAGATATCTTCTGCTCATTTTTACTTTTCAGAGAGTATTGCTTCATTGTACAAAAATGCCATATTTTTGTATCCCTTCATTTGTGAGTGCCGTCCAATGCCCATTTGAAACATTGTTTTAGTCAGGCTGAATTCTTTTTTCTCAGCGCTCTCTTTTCATATAGCACTGAAGAACTAAGTGAAACGCATTCCCACATGTGTGGTTGCATAGGAATTATTCATATGTGTCCCAGTTTTGTGAGTGAAAGAAGTCAAGTTCAATACCTTGGCCGACAAAGAGACCACAAGTAAGCAGAGGGATCAATATATGGTCAGTAATGGGGAGATTCCAGTAGCTGACAGGACCAATGTGTGGAATTTCCTGAGGAGAGTGACTGCCAGCAGATAAGAAACTGCAGACTCACAGGCTTCCTGAGAAATAGGTAACTTCTCAAAAGTTCTTGGTAAGAGGAATACATCTAACTTGGCCCAGAAATACAGTCTTCAGTGTGTGAAGATCCTTGTCTCAAAAGGAGGAAAACCCTCACCTCAGGGGCTGGGGAGTGAGGAAAGATAGGCTCTGACATGAGGTTGCTGGACAAAGTACAGAAACATACATTTATATTCCCATTGCTAAGACTCAATATTTGTAATCTGAATTTTCTTGGAAGAGAAACTGATTTATGATTACAATTTACAGAGTTTCCAGGTCATATTTATTCGATCATCTCTGAGGCAGAATAGAAGGAAAAAGGCATATTGGCAAGAAACTTGCTCCCACAAGTCCTCCAGGAAGCACAGCACAAAGGAGGAGCATGGAGGAGATTTACAACCTTCTTGTCTTACACAGTAACCCTTGTGTTCCTAAAAGCTGAAGCTATACCAGCCTGTCAGTTCTTAGTCCCTGTAATGTGGGTATCACCTAATCAAACTGCCTATGATCACTGCAATTGAGGGACAAAATCCAGAATAATGCTATACTAAGTTTCCTGAATCACAAGAGGGATGGGCATAGGCCCTGATGTCAGAACAGAATTCCTCATGAAAGACTAACATGGTGGTTGCCTGCTTACTTACTTTGACAGTGCAGGGGCTCACAGGAAGTCAAGGGAGTATATCTGAATAGTTATTTAATGGTGGTCTCAGAGTACTCTATGTGGTCAGTCAACTCAAATTGACTGATCCTGTACCAAGAGTGAAGAGAAGATCCCCAAGGTAGGATTGTGGATACTGTTGCCTGAATATGAGCAGACAGATGGTTTTCTGACATTGTGTCCCTGCTTGCTGTTATGTCAGGTGGATTACTATGGCTATCAGGCTGAGTCTGCTTTCTTAGATCTGCCTCATTGGTCTCCATGAAGTAAATATCTTAGTAAAAGGGAGCTGAAAGCAGGAATACAGTCTTAGGAACCCAGCATCTCTCAGTGATCTATCTAAGACAGAGTGAATGCACTCACTTGAATAGGAAATATGACTTCTTCACCTGGTCTCTTTTTTCAACTGAAGATAGTTCGAGCCAACACAGGTGACTCCTGTTATTTCACATGTTTTTGTCTGTGTCATTCCAATATTGCTGTATTTTATACAAGCTATTACCAAGTCATTGTAGAGCACACCCTAGACATAAATGTTCTTCAAGGTATTCATGGAAAATTATACCTTTCCTTGAGCATATGGACACCATGGAATTTTGAGTATTTCACCT
>PVKA01028669.1:0-29168 GCA_004027165.1 Ctenomys sociabilis
CGGCAGAAGCAGTGAGTTAGTAAGACTGCCGATCATAGCGTAGGTGGTGGTTGTGGTGGAGGCACCAGTGACAGAATGGAATGAAACAGCAGGACTCTTCCCACACTGGTGACAATAGTTTGAGGGATAGAGGACTGAAACATCACATCAATAGTGGGAATTTTGCCCTGTACCCTCAGTAGAATAAGAATTGGAGCTGACTTTCCAGATGCTGAAAGTTTAAAATAGATCCATGCCTATCACATGCACAATATTGCAGTCAAAATGGAACATAGATTTAAATATTAAAACTGAACCACTAAATCTTTCAGAAAAGAAAGTGGGTAGAAACATTAAGGACATATGGGTAGGTAAAGAGTTCATGAAAAAAAATCAAATTGCACAGGAAATACTTCAAAAAATCAACAATTGAGATCTCATCTGTTTGAAAACTTTCTGCACATCAAAAGAAATCACCAACAGAGTAAAAAGAAAACCACAAAGTAGGAAATAATTATAGCAGACTGTCTGTCAGACAAAGGACTCCTTTTAAAACATATAAAGAATTTTTAAAAATGAGGCCTCCAAAATTCAAACACCTAATCCAAAAGTGGGCATCTGAGATGAATATACATTTCACAAATGAAGAGACACAAATGTTATATAGATATATGAAAAAATGGTCAACATCATTAGTCATCCAAGAGATACAAATTAAAACAATGCTGAGATACCATCTTACTGCAGAAAGAATGACTGCCATCAAGAAGTCAACTAACAACAAATGCTGAACAGATTGTGGGGGAAAAGGAGCCCTTCTGTACTGTTGATGGTACTTCAGACTGCTACAGCCACTATGGATATCAGTGTGGGGAATTCCTTAAAAAGCTAGGATTGGAGGTCCTATTCAAGCCAGATGTTTCCCTCCTGAGTATTTTTTTGGAAGAGCTAAAAACATCATACCACAGGGATATAAGTGCACCCATGTTTATAGCAGCACAATTTGTCATAGCTAAATCTTGGAAACAATTAAATGCCCTTCAATTGAAGAATGGATAAAAAAGATATGGTATTTTTATAAAATGGAGTATTATTCATCTATTAAAAATATAAATTTGAGGCTTTTGTAGATATATAGATGCAGCTAGAGACTATATTGGTAAGTGAAATCCATCAGATCTACATGTGAAAACATCAGATTACCTCAGTAGTGTAAGAACCTGAAAGAGTATAAAAATCTAGAAGGAAAAACAGATAATGTGAAAGGGAAATAAATTGTTAAGTGGAAAGGAAAAACTGGGATGAGAAAAGAGACAAATAAAAGGGAGGAAAAGAAATATTTAGGTATATATGCAGAATGGCTTGGATAATTGTACAGTCAGTTTCCTCCAGGCAGTTAATATTATTTTTACTCTGATTTTTTTCTATCTTTGAATATCTTATAACTTGTTGTTTTGTTTAAATGAATTTTACAAGTGCAGAGATACAAATATCATATAAATAACATGAAAAAATGTGAAAAAAGAGCCACAAGGTGTTGTACATGGTTCTACGGTAAATCCTCAGTGGATTTAACTGACCTTGTCAGATAGCATAAATTAAATTTTTAGTTATATAGGTCTCACTTCAGCCAGGTCTTAACCATCCAGCAGGAAAGTGTAACCACAAGGTATAAAAAGTGAAGCTGTATTAATCTGCTGAGCTGTAAAAGGCTCAAGCCAAAAACTCGGCCAATTAACAGTTGTGTGGATAACTCACTACTATTATGGACTATTTGGGTTACTTTGAATTATATGGGGTTATTTTGCTGAATTCAAGTACCTGCAGTCTTTGGTCTGGCATCAAGTATGAAAAAGTCCTTTAAAGACTTTCCAAATACACCTTCTCTAACTGCGATGTAACACCCACCTCTAACTAAACAAAACAAAATGAAAAAGGGGGGGGATATAAATAAAGGACCATTTTGTTGAGAAAAAATATATGTATATATGACAGTTAAGATAGATATACAGGGGCCAGAGAGATGGCTCAGTGGAATAAGCGTTTCCCTCGCAAGCGCAAGAGCCTGAGTTCAATACCCAAAAAAAAAAAAAAAAAAAGTTAAATATCTTAAAGCTCTTTGGTCTCGGTGGTACTAGTGAGATGACAAAGGGAACGTCATCCTTTGGAAAGCACCTTAATAAGACGCGCAAGTTGTGCCGCCTCTGTGGCTTTCAGGCCTACCACCTTCAGAAGTCAACTTGTGGCAAACGTGGCTGTCCCGCCAAGCACAAGAGAGAGCATAACTGGAGTGCAGAGGCTAAAAGGCGAAATACCCCTGGAACTGGTCGAAGACGGCACCTAAAAACTGTATATCTCAGATTCAGGCATGGATTCCGTGAAGGAACGACGCCTAAGCCCAAGAGAGCAGCAGTTGCAGCACCCAGTTCATCTTGAGAATTGCAGCAATCACTCAAAATAAATGCTTTGGTTTTAAAAGATTAAAAAAAAAAGATAGATACACAGCTACTTTCAGTTCATTAAAAAGAGAGTATTGTACTAATACTGTTTATACAGGGATTATGGCTACACCTTGTCCTCTGAATAACTATTATGAAGACAAAACTATGCAATGTATTTATTGTAACTGTCCTGCTAACCTGTTTTGAAACTGTTTCATTGCTATTTTATCTTTTCATTAAAATGAATTTTTAAAAAATCTTACATGTTTATATCTGATAATCTGGACGACTAATTTGAAAGTAGCATCATGTAATACAGCAATCGTTGAATTCCTACTGCTTTGTTTAGTGAAATCTTGTATCATGTCTAATGCCAGGGATTTTTTTTTTCTATCACTATTTTGTATTATTTAAAAATAAGTTTTAGATCTTTTGTCAGTGAAACAGAACACATACCCAAGAGGATTATATTTAGGAAAGTTTTAATAAGGTTTCTTGATGTTATCATTACGGTATCTTCTGTGTCATGTTTTACCACAAATCTTTAAAAGATTTTGCAATGCTTTGGAGACAATATAGAAGATCCCCCTTTGCTCCTATTCTGGGTGAGATGTCTTTGGGAAATTGAACCTATGCAGCTGAATCAGATTTTTCAACAACACCCACCAGAACCTAAAACTAAATTTCACAGTCCACTTACCTGAAATTTTGCAGTGGCATCCTATCTGACCACACAAAATATGTCTTTGATAATTGTCCTATTATGGGGAACAATATTTCTGATACCTCCTCTATCCATTATGAAAGTTAGCACTTACTGGGATAGGTTGCATTTCTCCTGGGTCATGACTAAGAGCTAGGATCCAGGCCCCTTCTTTGCCAAGCTCCTTAAGGCTCCATAGTTTTCCTCCAGATTGATATGAACACAGTGTGCAATAGAAATGCCTGACATAGAAAGCCACAGAGAATGAGTCCCAAAGCATAGAGCCTGCTGCAACCACCAGGGCGATGGTTTGGAAGCACGATCTCATCATCTACCATTATAAGAAATTAGAAATCCCATATACAGAAGTCATAATTAATCAAATGGGTGCATTGCTTCAACTCTCTAAGGAATTTTTACATTAACAAAAGAGAAAGAGATGATAAATATCCCTTTAAGGTTTCTGGCTTCTTCATCTAACAAGAAGGAAGCTCATGTGATCAAACTGCATTTTCTAATGTTATTATCTTAAAGTACGCATACTAAAGATTACCATTTTAACCCATTTTTAGTTACACATTTGAATATATCCCTGAAATGTGTAGCTAAAAATGGTTAGAATGGAAAACTTTTAATTAGTAATCAGACTGCTGGGCAACTATGAAACCTCCCATCTCAGAAAATTACTTACCTTCACAAACTGAACATTTGTCCATATCTTAAACTTTCCCCATGCCTTCCTTACTCCAATAACATTTTGCATATTAAAATCCATATGTGAAAATTAAGAAGAATTAAAAATCATTTAAAACTATTGTCAACAAAGAGGTCTGACATACATGTAGATGTTTAAGTGCTTCCTCTTATAGTGAATATGAGTGGTCATGAGATTAGACTGTTATTCTGTGGGGTTTTCTCACAGTAGTTTGAACATCCCTGGATCCCCGCCTATAGAAAAAGGGGTTTAGCATTGTGGTGACTAAAATATAAATTCTTGAGGCCATCTCACCCATCGTGGGAGAAGAGGGCATAATGGAGAATGGTATATTGCAACATTTGTTCCAAAAAATAAGCAAGGGCCAGGGAGATATCTCAGCAGAATAAGTGCTTGTCTGGCAAGGGCAAGGGCCTGAGTTCAATCCCCATTTCCACAAAAATTAAAGTAAAAAATAAAAACCTGACAGATGAGACCCACTCTTGTGAAGGCTATGTACTTGTCTACTGAAAATGGAATTCTCATGATGAAAAATGTGATTTTTATTCTCAAGCTAGGACGAAAACAAAATGGCACCAGGAAAGCAAATGACTAGGTTATTGATAAATGTATTGGAGCAGGCAAGGATTAGAAGTTCAGAAAGCTCCCAGAGGAAATTACTAATTTCCACATTCTAGAAGTAAGGAGATTTGGTTTCTTTTTTCTTTCTTTTTGTATTTAGGGAAAGGTCTACAGGGTGTTCAAGGTCTCACTACTAGATCAGACTCATAGTGATCTGCCTGTTTACAGCCTCCCGAGAGCTGGGATTACAGGTGTGTGCCACCATGCCCAGTCTAATGTAAACAATTTTGTTTTTGTGCTGGGGATTGAACTCAGGACCTTGTACTTGCCAGGTGAGTGCTTATTCTACTGAGCTATCTCCTCAGCCCAAGATTTGGAAGACAAAGTATACAAATGCAAATGCAAAAGCTGAGCCAAAAAAAGATGTAAAAAAAACAAAAAACCTACTAGCACCCATGCAATGGGCTCCAACCTCCTGCCAGGTGTCATGGCAAATGGCAAAAAGAAAGAACAGGAGGCAAAACAGTGGTGCCGTGCGGAACTGGCATGACCAGTTGTTCCCAGGGGACTAAAGGCTATGAGACAGCCAGAACCGTGGTATCTAATGATCACATTTGCATGGAGGAAAATGGTGAGGTGATTGCTGCTGGGTATGCTAACCAGCATCCAGGCAGGCCAGGCTTGTGGATGAGGGAACGAAACAATCTTGTGAAAGGGAGGGAACAGCCAGCTTCGGGTTGTGGTTAATGAGGAACCTCCTTTGTAGCCCATTCTGAAAAGGAATCTTCTCTGGCATCACACAGGCCTCAGCTGAAATGTTACATCTGAGCCCCCACAGTCTCACAGCCCACCTGTCTGGGCTCAACTGTGGCCACTGGCCAAGAGCAAGCCTAGTCCAATGCTATCCTCTTGCTATCATGAAGATAAGTGTACAGCCTCTGCCAAACTTACTAATTAAATTGAAAATCAATTTAGGGAAGTCACATCTATGTGGCCTGCCTCCACCTCTGGGCAGAACCTATTGGACAAAATCCCTCCTGTCACTTCTTGGTGTTATTTCTTGTATAGTTATGGCTCTGTTCAAAAAAATCCTGGCCTATGCCTGTCACTTTAAAAAGCTTCCCCCATTTTACTTCCAGCAGCTCAGTTGTATGCACTTTTTGATCTTTGATCCCTTTTCATTTAGTTTAATATAAGGTGATACGGATTTTGTTTCAATCCAGCTTTTCTGGCCCTTATTAGCAAATATTACAGAGGCTATCTTTTCTTCAGGTGTGTTTTTGGTCAAAGAGCAGATGGCTGAATGTGCGTGTGCTTGTTTCTGTATTCTCTATTCTATTTAACTGATCTGTATGTGTGTTTTGTGCCAGTGCTGTGGTACTTTTATCACTGTAGCTTTCTAGGATAACTTGATTTTTTTTTTTCAGAACCGGGGATTGAACTCAGACCCTGGTGCTTGCCAGGGAAGCATTTATTCTACTGAGCCATCTCTGCTGCCCCCCTAGTATAACTTGAAATCCAGGCTTATTGTGACTATTTTGCTTTATTTTGATTGCTCTTGCTATTTCCAATCTTTTCTCCTTCATTACGAATTCTAGACATTTTTTCTAGTTCAATGAGGAACAGTGTTGCTGTTTTTTATTGGAATTACATTAAATGTATGTATCAATTTTGGGAGTACGGTCATTTTGACAGTGCTGGTCCTTCCTAGCAAGATACAGAATATGTATTCTCTATAGTCTTATTTGATCTCCTTTTTCAAAGTGTGGTAGTTTTTCTTATACAGGTCCTTTTGTTATGTTAATTCTTAGGTGTTGAATTTTTGTTGATGTTATCATGAAGGACATTCTTTCCTAATTCCTTTCTGGATTTATTATTGGCATACAAAAAAACTATTTATGTTTTTGCATTTATTTTGTATCCTCCCACGTTGCCAAGTTTAATAATTTGAGGAGTCATTTGGTGAAAGTTTTGGATCTACTATGTAGAGTATCATCTTTTGCAAATGCATCTTTTGCATTTGGTTTTTTTTTTCTTTCCCTGTGTGTACACCATTTCTTTCTCTTCCCTTATTGTTCTGTTTTCAGTAATATGTTGAACAGCAGTGGTGGTGATGGATATGCTTGTCCTGTTCTGATGAGGAAAACTAGAAGTTTTAATTTAGTGTTGACAGTACCTTAGCTATAAATGATTTTTATCAGATTGAGAATAATCCTACACCTATTTCCTTAAGGTTTTTATTGTGTATGGATGTATTTGTCAAAGGCTTCTGCATCTCTCGAGATGATCATGTGGTTGTCCTTGCTTCTGCTCATGTGGGATACTACAGTTATGAATCTGTGTACATGGGGCCTTCCTCACATCCCTAGACTGAAAGTCAACCATGGTGTATGAATATTTTTTGATTTGTTGCATTTATTTGCCGTTATCTTGTTGTGGATAATTGCACCTACATCTATGAAAGGAATTATTTCATAGTTTGTACTTCTTAGTTGGGCTTTGAAGTCAGTGTAAAACTTCCAGGTAGCTTCCAGGTAGGAATTCTTTCTCTTACAATTTGAGTTAACATTAGTGACCCATTGAGTGTTGAGTGTGTTATGTAATGTTTAGATATGAGGGGGGGGAGCTGTCAGTTATCACAGTTAAGTTCCTGTTTATACAAATGCAGTCAGGTGCAGGATACTGCAGATTGATCCCCAACTCCATCTGCCTTACCTGACCAACCCTGAAGGCAACCTGAGCCAGCCACCCCCTAAAAAGAAATCATAATGTTTAGGTGTTAGTAGAATTGGTGGGCTCCCTTTTAAAATTGACTTCTAGTTTTATTGTGAGCAACTTTGCCAGTGTGAGAGATTGGGCCACAATCTTTTCAGGCCTTTCTAGTGTTGGAACAGAACACCCAGGTTTGCCTCATCCTCTAACTTTGGCATGAGCCTGCATCTTGTCTCATAGATTCCCCACTCCTCTCTTTATTCTGCATTGTCACCATCTTAGGTCTACCTGCCTCTGTATCCCCAGCAAGCAGATGCTGATGGTGGCTCAGAGGAACCTATGGGCAATTGTGAGTCATGATCTGACAGTATGCATGGAATTATTCTGATGTTCTGTATTTATGTAAGCAACATTATTGAAATAATATGTGGTCAACTTTGAAGAGAATTCTGTGCACTACTGAGAAATGTAAATATTCTGTTGTGGTATGTGTAGAAAACTCTAGATATGTATTAAGCCTTTTGTTCAAAGCAGTGGTTCAGCTATGACATTTCTTTCATAATTTTTTGGTTAGTTGATTTGTTGCCATGAAAGAGGGGTTTAAGTATCCCACTACAATTATGTTGGTGTTTGATATTTTTATCTCTTCCTGTCAAATTTCTTCCCTAACCTAATATATAGTAATGTACACCCCCCTACAGATGTTTATCCCAACTCTACTGACAGAATTTAGTGCCACACCAGTTTTAGCTTGAAGTTTAATTTGTCCAAAAATAACTGCTACCTCTTTTGCCTTAGGGGTCCTGGTACATGGAATATTATTTGATTTTAGTCTGTTATCCTTTCATTCTTTGTCTATCAATTTCTTGAATTCAACGAATTAGATTCTTTTTTGATCCAATATGCCAATAAGAGTCTTTTGTGAGCTAAGGCCATTTACACTACTTTGACTTATTCATGTCATTGTATTCTTTTCTGATTTTTTAAAATGTATTTAATACAGGGTCTACAGGGTCTCACTACATAGATCAGACGCACCGTGATTCTCCTGTTTCAGCCTCCCAAGCGCTGGGATTACAGGTACGTGCCACAATACCCAGTCTCACGTGCCATCTCAGTGTGCCCCTGGGATGGGGCCCGCACAAAACACCAGGGATGAAGCCCCAGTCCTTGTACCTGCCTAAGAAGGCACTTTAATGCATTCTTTTTCAGATGCTGACTTTTTATTTTACTTAATTGCTACCTTGCTGAATTATTTCCATCTGATCTTTTGGATTTGGGCTTCATTATTTTTGATGAGGGCATTTTTCATTATTTTTGAATTCTGGTTTGTTTGTACCTCTCAAAGTGTTGTTACAAAATGTCCTTATTTTTCCACCAATTTTGACACCTTGGGAGGTGCATTGCCTAACAGCTGTTGGATAACATTTTCCAGCTCCGTTTTTGTTTCCAAGACTTCTTTTCAGACTTGTTTATGTTGCTTACGAATTATATGAAATTCTTTACCTCTGGGGATCAAGCAACATGACTCAAGTGAAACAAAGAAGTGAGGAAACAATAACTACACCAAACAGAATAAAAACAGAACTAAAGATAGCATAGGCACGTAGTGGTTATGGCATTTTCCCAGAGCAGTCACACAGCTCCCTCACACACTAGAGTGTGGTCTGATTGTGAGAAGTGAAGAAGTTTTCCTAAGGCCCAGATAACAGCTCTGAGAGCTGTTGCTCTCTTTGAACATGGGTCTTGGTAACAGGACCTGCCATATGTGCAACCCAATGCAGTCCTCCATAGATCCAATAGCCTGAACTGATGGGAGGATAACTATCATGGGTGCTTACATATTTTCCCTCCACAGGCTTTCTTAGTCTAATGTATGACCCAAAGGGCACTGGCCCAGGTGCTTATCATCTCCCCACAGATGCTGATCCCAAATCTACTCATAGAACTTAGTGCCACGCCTTAGTGAGCAACCTCGCCAGTGTGAGGCATTGGGCCACAACCTTTTCTAGTGTTGAGGAGACAACAGAACCCCCAGGTTTGCCTCATCCTCTAACTTTGGCATGAGCCTGCATCTCATCTCATAGATTCCCTGCTCCTCTCTTTACTCCGCATTGTCACCATCTGAGGTCTACCTGCCTCTGTATCCCCAGCAAGCAGATGCTGATGGTGGCTCAGAGGAACCTATGGGCAATTGTGGGTCATGTGGTGAATGTTCCATTAACAAGTTTCCCATCATTAACTTTTGGTCTGTGTCAACCAAATCTTGCCTCTTCCTACACTCCTGCTGCTCCCTGGCACTGCAGTGTTACTGCTTACAGGTTGTGAGTATATGGCAATTTGTTCCAACACACTGCGTTTTGGGCTTTTCTGGTTACGTCTCACTTGCTGTGCCCAGTAAGGAGTTTAGAGTGCTTCTGAGTTCATTCCATCAGCCAAGCGGCCCCTGAGGGGCAATTTGCTCCCTCAATCGATCCTCTCCCACAGGCACTACACAGTCTGCTGTGTGGTGTGGGGTACCATGATACACGAGTGGTCCAGTATCCCCTCATACTCTTCTTAAACACTGCAGTTTAGTCCAGCTGAATTTTCTTTTTATTTATTATTCCTTATTGAAGTTTATTTTTTGTCCTACTTTAGGGTATCTCCTTTTCTCTAACACCAAACTGAAGACACTTTTTCTGTCACCCTCAAGGAAGATGTTTTCTCTGAGTTGATATCTTTAAAATGACACAGCAACTATTCATTTAAACTGACTGCTAGGGCAGGTCAAGTAGCTCAGCAGATTAAAGTGCCTACAAGAAGGCATAGTGTGTAGTATATGGAGAGAGGGGTGGGTTTGGATCCCTAGGCCTGCCCCCTGGGGATCTGCAGCTAAGCCTTAGAGGGCCATTGAGACTGGGCATGGTGGAGTGCTCCTATAATCCTGGCTCTTGGGAAGCTGTAAACAGGTGGATCACACGAGTTCAGTGTAGTAGTGAGACCCTGAACACCCTGTAGACCCTTCCCTAAAATACAAAAAAAAAAAAAAAAAAAAAAAAAAAAAAATGAATACACTGACTGCTTATTACAAAACTCAAAACACGGCCAGTCAGATAGCTCATCAGACTAAAGTGCCTGCTTATGCAGAGTGCAGCGACTGGGCTTCGGTCCCCCATCTACTGTGGCAGCCCCATCCCTGCGGCACGCCGAGAGGGCAACTGAGAGGCGTGTGGTGCCTGCCTGTAATCCCAGCGCTTGGGAGGCCAAAAACAGGAGGATTACTACAAGTCCAATCTGTGTAGTGGAACCTTGTAGACCCTGTACCAAATATCAAACAAGAAGAAAAAAAAAAAAAAAAAAGAAGAAAAAGAAATACAAAATTCAATATATAAACAAAAAAACATTAACTATGTTAAAAATTGCAATTAATTTGTTTTGTTAGCACTCCTGTTTTGTGGAACTTTGAAATATTTCCAGCAAAATCTGAGGTGTACCCATACATTTTTTACAGAGGTTCAGAGTATAGTCTGATTCCTCTCCATACTTGTTCCGCACTGTCAGAATTTAAGTTCATTTTGTCAAAATTCCATAGCATTGGTTCATATGTAAGTCTTCTTAAAAATGTATGGAATATATTACTATACATATGCATGTTTACGACAACACTCATTTAATGTATTTGTATGAAGTACTTACATTCAGCTGCACCACTTTAAATAATACATAATAATTACTGAAGGATTGGGCTTCACTTTATCAATCTCCTATGAAAAAAATTCAAAGTCTTTTGTTTATTTCATCATACCTGTAAAAATTCTGTACTATATGTGCATGGATGGTAACTGAGCTATGACATACAGTCCATGCTTTGTTACACTATAGTATTGCCTATATTTGGGGAAAAAATAGGTCTATCAACTTCAGTTGCTTTCTGAGAGGTATTAAACAAGAATTATTCAATGTGTCTGGTAACAATCATTCCATGATAGCTTCATGTGTAGTCTCTTTTAACACATAAAGATTCATATCTCAGATTCCAACTTTTATTCTAACATTCTAATTTCCACTTACAGAAAATTCTAGAATTCACAGTTCTCCCATCAGAGATGCCCTTGGAAACCACCGATTCTAACCTGTTTCACATATGAGCTTCTTGAATCTCAATGAAGAATTCATGGTTTTGCCTCAGTTCATGCATCTGTACTCAATAAAAACTGACAACAAAACGAAGAGCAGGGCTGGGGAGACAGTACAATAAGTGCTTGCCTGGCAAGCACAAGATTCTGAATTCAATCCCCAGTACTGAAAAAAAAAAAAGAGAAAGAAAGACAGAGAGAGAGAGAGAGACAGACAGAGAGAGAGAGAGAGAGAGAGAGAGAGAGAGAGAGAGAGAGAGAGAGAGAGAGAGAGAGAGAGAGAGAGAGAGAGAGAACAAAGGAAAGAAAAGCATTCCTTCATAGTAGAAGAATCCTAGCACTAGAGACAGTAAACATAAGTCCAGGACCCACATATTTCAAATATTCGCTGTGCAAGTTGTGTAAATTGTACCACCATTCTATACAGATTGTCCTCATCTGTAAATAAAGAGAATTACATTCATTTCATCACTACAGATGTAAGGCACTTAACGAAGGGAATACTTAGTAAGTACTTGTCCAGTGTTTTATAGTAAGTATATGAATCAATAGAATTTATTACAACATGTATTAATGATAAACATATACAACACCACTCTATTTGATATGTCTATCTCAATATATATTCTTGTGATAAAAATTATAAATCTGAGTGGAGACATAGACATGGAGTCCACTGGACTAGGAACTGCCACCGATGGGATAAAGATACAGGCTTGTGATGTACAGTTGTACAGCCCTGAGAAATCAATACACAGAGCTCTTCTTTGACATCACAATCTTATAGAAAGCATAGAAGAGTCAAGCATCCTTGGTTTAACTTAGTGGTGACAAACCTTACAGAGAATGAGTGACCAAACCGCAACACCAAGTCCTCTTATCACAAAGTGCCAACACTGCCCTTAAACATCAAAACTGAGGTTTTAGTTTAGGAAGAAAAACAACATGGCACCCCAGTTCACATGCACACAGAGTACATTGTCTCATGAAATGTTTTTACTATCAAAACCATTATAATAATCTCAGCAGAAACTGATGAATACAAAACCTAGGAAAGAGCACGGTCAAATTTTCATATTTGTTCTTTGTCCTTGCACTTGGCTGGGATTTGGATCCAATACTTTGAAAGTAAACTCCTAATTCCAAGATCTGCACATTTGCATAGTAAAAAAAAAAAGAGAGAAGGAAAAATCCTGGTGAGGCACTCTTCACTATCTGAAAAAATAGATGTCCCCTTACAAAAAAACCTGGAGAGCAAAAGATACCAAAAGGAAATGAAAACAATAAAAGTTCATTCTCCTGACTACATATGAAAACATAAACCTCAAACTTCACATGGATCCAAAAGACACTAATGGAAATCATATTTACATCTGAAAACAAAATATATGGAATATTACTCAATTATAAAGGATAAATTTGTTAGAGAATAGATGTACCTTGAGACCATAATGCTAATTGAAATGATTTTTTTCTGGGTAGATTAAGAAGAAATAATTTTTAAAAAAATTAAATATAGGGGCAGGGGAGATGGCTCAGTAGAGTAAGCGCTTCCCTTGCAAGCGCAAGGGCTTGAGTTCAATCCCCAGTTCCACCAAAAAAAAAAAAAAAAAAAAAAAAAAAAAAAAAAAAAAAAAAAAAAAAAAAAAAAAAAAAAAAAAAAAAAAAAAAAAAAAAAAAAAAGATTAACATGATTTCCTACATAAAAAATATACAAATAATTTAAAGAGCAAAATAAATGATGGGAAACAGGGTTGACTTTGTGGAAATAGGGATGCTAGAAGTGAGAAAGATGGGAGATGAGGAAAATAAAAAGGATCAAGATATGATAGGAATGTGTAACAATTTCCCAGTGAACGTGTTTATTATATACACTAAGCATATACTAATGAGAAACTTCTTTAAATGTATCTTAGGGAGTACTGTGGTGGTGCATTCCTATAATTTTAGCACTGGGGAGACTGAAACAGAAGTACACTGAGTTCAAAGCCAGCCTGTATTATAAATGAGACCATGTCTCAAAACGACAACAAAAATGTACCTCATACAGGGCTAGAAATAGCTTAGTGATCCAAATCCCTGCTTAGGCAAGCTTAGGCAAAGCACAGGGACCATGGTTCAATCCCCAGCACCACATGCCATGCCAGCCCTGCCCCCAGGATGGGCTAAGCCAGCCACAAAAAAAAAAAAAAAAAAAAAAATGTGTCTCATTCAAAATATGTTCCTAGAGCTGATAAGGTAAATTTATCACCTTCTTATTAGAAAACACTGTAACTCATTAAGTATCCGGTTTACTTTCAAGGATAAGGCCCAAATCCTTTCTAGTATGAATTTTCTGGTAAACAATAAGTGATATCCAGCAAGGTTTTACCATATGGTTTTCATATACAAAGTTTCTCTCAGATTTGATCTAGTCTTCAAAAGGATAAAAATATTCTACTTTCTCACATTAATAGAATCTTTTCATATATGTGATTCAAGAAGTTGCCTACAATAAGAAGTCTTAGGGCCAGTGAGACAGCTAAGTGGACTAAGCACCTGCTTAGGCAAGTGAAGGGACTAGGGTTTGGTGCTCAGCACAGCAAGTCACACCAGCTCAGCCACTGGGCATGCTGAGCCAGTGAACCAGTCTGGGCATGGTGGCACACACCTGTAATCCCAGTGCTACGGAGGCTGAAATCAGGAGGATCACTATGACTCCAATATGTGTAATGAGACTGTGTACCAAATACATTTTAAAAAAATAGAAAAAAATCTTTCAGGCATTCCCATATTGACCTTCATGGTTTTCCTCTTGTGTGGATTTTCACATGTCTTCGAAGGTAGGCTGCACAAATAAACGCTTTCCCACAATCCTTACATTCGTATGGTTTCTCTCCTGTGTGGCTTTTCATGTGTCTTTGAAAAGAAGAAGGACATCTGAAGGCTTTTCCACATTCTAGACATTCAAAGGGTTTTTCTCCAGTGTGCATTCTTGCATGGATGGTTAAGTATGAAGAATGACGAAATGCCTTCCCACATTCCTTGCATTCATATGGTTTTTCTCCTGTGTGCATTCTCATGTGGAAGCTGAAGGCTGAGAAATACATAAAGGATTTTTCACACTTCTTACATTCATAAGGCTTCTCTCCAGTGTGCGTTCTCCTGTGAACTGTAAGCTGAGAGGAACTAATAAAGGCTTTCCCACATTCCTTACACGGATAAGGCTTCTCTCCACTGTGAGTTCTCAAGTGTTCAGTGAGGGATGAGGAACGACTAAAGACCTTCCTACACTCCTTACATTCATATTGCATCTCTCGGGCATGATCTCTCATGTGTGCTTTAAAGGTTGAGGGACAACTGAAGGCCTTCCCACATTCCTTACACTCATATGGTTTCTCTTTGCTCTGATTTTTCACATGTGTATACAGTGAAGTTGGAAGATAGAAGGCTTTCCCACATTCTAAACATTCATAGGGTTTCTCTCCAGTGTGTTTTCTCAGGTGGATACTCAAGGAGGAGGGGCAATTGTAGGTTTTCCCACATTCCTTACATTTATAAGGTTTTTCTCCAGTATGTGCTCTCATATGTCGACTGAGTTTTGAGGATTCACTGAAGGCCTTCCCACACTCTTTACATTCATAAGGCTTCTCTCCAGTGTGAATTCTGATATGTGTTATAAGGTGAGAGGAAGAACTAAAAGCCTTGCCACATTCCTTGCATTCATATGGCTTATCCCCACTATGAATTCTTTTGTGTTGGGAGAGTGATGAAGGACAACTAAAGGCCTTTCCACACACATCACATTCACAAGGCTTATCTCCACTGTGAATTCTTTTATGTTCTGTGAGGTATGAAGAAGTACTGAAACTTTTCCCACATTCCTCACATTTGTAGCTTACTTTTCCACTGTGACTCTTCATATGAGCCCTAAAGAATGAGGAACAACTGAAGACCTTGGCACATTCTTTACATTCATAGGGCTTCCCTTCAGTGGGAGTATTCATATGCTTCTTAAAATAAGCAAGAAAATGGAAGGATTTCCCACATTCCTGACACTGGTATGGTTTGCTTCCAGTATGAGACCTGATGTGATTCTTAAGGGATGCATGGCATGGGAAGGCCTTTCCACATTCATGACATTCATAGGATTTTACTTCAGTGGTTCTATTTAGCACAGGAAGATTTGGAATTTGTTCACTTTGGTTTTCTTCATTACATTCATAGGTATTCTCCACAGTGTGACTTCTAAAAATAAAAGGCACATTATTAGTAGTATTTTTTTTTTTTTTACCATTTTCAGTAAGTATATGTTTTTTTCTTGTCAATTTACAAGATGAGCGTTCTCACAGATGGCTCTAGCAGTCAACAGTTTTATCAATTCTGTGACTTGTGGGAATTCTTTGACGACTGGTTACAACTGAAGCATATGTAAACATTTGCTGTCTCAGATTCATTTGTAAGAAATTTACAGAAAAAAAATTCTTTGTGAAATCACAATTATTTTTTTCCTTTTTATTCAAAAAAGTAAAAACAACAACAAAAAAAGAAATAATGGTATAACCACTATGGAAATCAATGTGGAGATTCTTAAAAAAAAACTAGCATTAGAAATCCCATCAAACCCAGGTATTCCTCTCCTGAATATTTTTTACAGAACTGAAAACATTATACCATAGAAATATATGTGCATCCACGTTTATAGTAGCACAAGTTGTCACAGCTAAATTTCGAAAGCAACACAAATGTTTACCAACTGAAGAATACATAAAAAAGATGTGGTATTTTTACATAATGGACTATTATTCACCTATGAAAAGATAAAGTTGAGGTTTTTATAGGTGAATAGATGCAACCAGAGACCATAACTTTTGATGTGGGTTTATGTGAACACATTTCTTAAAAATCTCAAGATGCTTTAAATTGTCTTTTGTGGAGCTACTTTCTTATCTGTGAAGGGCACGTACCTCAAGTGTCTCCCAAGGCTTTTATTCATTTCATCAGTACCACAGGGCTCCCAGTTTTCATGTAAAATGGAGAACCAGGAACTATTTTTGGTGAATGTTATGAATTTCTCTTTATTAGATACTTTTTCATAGTTATTGTCAGGCAAAATAACTGCTTCATTACTTTTAAATAGAATCTCAAAACCTGAAAGAAAAAGATGAAACCATCAATTGGGAAAGTACTTTTTGGCAGTGTGGCTATCTCTGGACTTTGGTATTAATTGGTACAAGGGTAACATGATTTGCAATTCACTAAGAAATAGTTCTGTGAAATCTGACACTTATGGTCATGTAGAAAAAAAAAGGAGACTGAGTAAAATGCACTTACCAAATGGTAACTTAAAAAAAAATAAAAAGCAAATACAGCCTTTGTAAAGAATAAGGTAGGCATGACCAGACAAAAAAGATTAAAGTAGTTAGCTGTTATTAAAGTAGCACATAACTGTTATTCTAGCACTCAGAGGACCTGAGACAGGAGGATCATTGGTTCAAGTCCCACCTGGGCAATTTGTTTCAACACTGGAAAAAAATGGCTGGGATGTTGCTCAGTATGAGAATGCCTATGTCTGTAATAAATCAACAAGCTGAGTTATCTGTAGTCAAGTAGCCTCATCAGGAAAACACAAAAGCTGCTCTGCAAAGGGATCATCAGAGAAATGTGGATTCAAACTGTGATACACTGTGCTCACCTACAGAGCAGAGGCAAAGGTAAGTGCTGCCATGAACATGGAGCAATGGGAGCTCGCACTCACTGCTGGCAAGAATATAAAGTAACTCAACTTGGGAGACAGTAAGATGGTTTCTTAGAACACTAAGCATATTCTTACCATAGGCTCCAGCAACTGATTAGTGCTTAGTATTTACCCAAAGGAGCTGAGAAGACTTGTATCTATACAAAAACCTACACATGAGTGTTTATGACAGATCCATGCATAATTGCCAAAACATGGAAGTAAATAAGATCCGCCTCAGGAGGTGAGTAGATGAAGTTTATCAAACTCCAACAACAGTACTATTTAGCACTGAAAGGAAATGAACTCTCCAGTCATGAAAAAATACAGAAGAAACTCAAATGCATATCAGTAAGTGACAGAAGCCAATCTGAAATGGATACATGTGACTTGTTTCAACCATGTGACATTCTGCAAAAGGCAAAATGACAGAGACAGTACAGACATCAAGGGCTGGACAAAGCATTAAGGGAGCATGAGGGATGAATAGGTGGAGCACACAGGGCTTTCAGGATAGTGAAATTACTCTGTGTGACACCACAATAGTGGACACACATCACTGTAAGTTTTTTCAAAGGTACACATTGTAAAGCATGAGTGAACCCAAGTAGAAACTAGACTCTATTATAGTATATAACACTGAACACATCAATATGCGTTCATCTACTACAATATAAACGCCACCTGATGAGGTTATGTTGATAGTGCAGGAAGAGTTGTGTGTAGGGATACATATGAATTCTCTGTATCTTCTGCTAAATTTAAAACATGAACATAAACCTGGTCTAAAAAAATAAAGCCTATTGAAACATTTCCTCCAGAATCTTAGAATGCTACTTTATATGGATATAAAGTCTTAAAGGCCAATTTAAGTTATTATTCTGCATTAAACTAAGCCCAAAGCCTGCCTTGCAAGTGCAAGATCCTGTGCATGATTCCTCCTCATACATTAAAATAAAGAGTGAAATAAAAGATGAATAATCAAGACAATCATGAGTAGGGAGATGGATTTTGTTCAAATCGGGAGGATGTCAAGAGATGGAGCGAGGGACAAACAGGGAAAGGAGATTTTAAAAAGTAGTTAAGCTGTGTTATGTGCCTATACCAAATCCCTAGAAGAAATTGCAAATATGTATTAACAGGCATTGCAAACATGTATTAATAAAAAATGAAAACTGAAACAAAAGAAAAATAAATAAATAAATAAACTAGGCTCTAAACCCAAAAACTAGTGTCACTATAAAGTTAGAGATGTAAAATGGTCACACAGAAAAAAAAGATGATTGAGGCAGAGACTTGAGTGATAGATCTATAAACCAAAGAACACCAAGTACTGTCCATGATCACCAGGAGCTGAGAAGAAACAGAGATGGATATTTCTCCTGCAGCCTTCAGATGATACCATTATTTTGAATTTCAGGAACATGAAACATGACATTGAGAAACGTGACAAAATAAATTTCAGTGGAGTTATCCCCCAGTGCGTGGTACTTTGAGAAAGCCTATGAAACTAACACAGTCTGCTTCCACGGCCCAAATCCCAAATCACTCAATTAAAGCATAAATTGTACAATATTTTCTAATGCCCTCTTAATAAGATGCCCCACAATTTCCCACAGGGAATACTCTTCTGTGCTGTACTGAAAAATTCAACTAGCTTATCTATAGGTGTTTTCCTTATGGTCTGTTGGTAAAACACATTCAAAACAATAAAATCCTCACAAGGTTTCAAACATTTCCTGTACTCCAAAGTGAACCCTCAATGTCCACACTTTCAACACTCAATATGGTTCAACACTTTCAACCACAGAAAAATAAACAGCAGGCCTAATACAGTAGTGTGTATTTATAGGAAGAAAGGTCCAGAGAACACTGTGACATCAGGGAACATGCCTGTCTTATTTATCAGTGCCTTCCCATTCCTCAGCTTAAATCCCAGAACAAGGTGAAGTAGAAACATAAACTGTCTTTTAAACCACATGAATGAATGTTGTTGCCATTCTTACCTAGGGAAGCCAGGTTCTGGAAGGTTTCCAGCATCACTTCTCTGTAGAGTTTTCTTTGAGCGAGATCCAATAAAGTCCACTCCTCTGGGCTAAACTCCACAGCCAAATCATCAAAGGTCAATGAGTCCTAAAATATCCACAAATTAATTTGTTTTTTAGAGAAGTACAACTGTCCTAGAATGTGCAGGAGGATGAAGAAGACTGACCATACTGGGGACAAAAATCAATTTAGAGGAATTTCAGATGATTCTATAGTCTCCAAGTACCTAGTGTGAGACTCAGATTGTTCTCCCTTTCTACCTACACACACTTCCTAAATGATCAAAATTTATTGCTAGGCTCAGAGCTTCTAAAATACCTAATTTATTTCTGTACAGTGTGACAGTAAGGAGACTGAACACAGTAACTTAACTTATAAAGTCACTTAGTACAGCACAAATGCATACTTCTTACACTGTTAAGAGTTGCTGAATATACACTTCTCATGCCAGATGGGTGGGACATTTTTCCCATGCACAGCTGGGTATTCCATAACTCAATAAAATGCTCACAGTATCTGGAGATATTATAATGCCAAGTAGTAAGGGCTCAGAACTCCTTGAGTTCTACCAATCTGCTATAATGGCTCAAAGAACACAAGGAAATGCTTCTTTATGTTTACTGACTAATTACAAATACACACACAAACAGGTATATGAAAAGGTGAACAGGACATAACAGGAAGAGATACACCATGCTCCAAGAAGTTTCATATGTTCAGAAGCTTTCTTGTGCCAGCTAATTTTGTCTGTCAATTTGAGCAAACTAAGAGGTTTCAGGCCAGGTAATGGGACTGTGAAGGCACTAGCCTCCATAAACGGGTTAACTACTGATGTGTTCATAAGTGACAGGCTGATAAGGGTGGGGCCAACTGGCAGAAGTAGACATTGAGGGCCCAGGGGAGACAGCTCAGTAGAATAAGTGCTTGCCTGGCAAGCACAGGGTCCTGAGTTCAATCCTCTGTACTGAAAAAAAAAAAAAAAAAAAAAGTAGGGTTTATGACCTTGGTCATTGTAACCAAGGTCCCTT
Source organism: Ctenomys sociabilis (assembly GCA_004027165.1). NCBI lineage: Eukaryota > Metazoa > Chordata > Mammalia > Rodentia > Ctenomyidae > Ctenomys > Ctenomys sociabilis. The sequence continues at coordinate 20,020 of PVKA01028669.1, forward strand.
GCCTTGTCCTCTTTGGCTTTTGCTGTGCTTTTTGCTTCCTAGATACCATGAATTCAGCAGCTTTTTTACACCATACCCTTCTGCCATGATGGTTCTGCCTTAGAACTAGCAGATCGTGGACTGAAACCTATAAAACCATAACCCAAAATGAACACTTCCTCCTTTAAGTCTGAGGTATCAGGTATGTTTTGTTCCAGCAATGGATACCAAACCCACTCCTTTTGAATTCCTATGGAGGCTTCTCTAGTAGCAATTTCCTCCCCTCATCAATTTGGAGAAAGGATGGAGATAAAAGCTCCAAACCTTTAATCATGGCTTCATCTTCCTATCCTGTGGCAGTCTAGTAGCTGGCAGCCACTAGTCATCTTAGCAGCGTGTAAGGAGACTTACCACTCCAAGCATTCCCAGGTTTCAGGAATTCTGTCCCCAAACACTGCAATATCAAATACAGTAATACCTTGGTTCACAAATATTTGTTTACAAACAATTTGGTTTGCAAACAGCATGTTTGGTAAACTTTTGCTTCTCTGTATGAACTCTGCATCTTTTAGGGGGGAGAGTGGGTACTGAAAATTGAACTAAGGACCTTGCATTTGCTAAGCAGGAGCTTGAGCCACTGAGCTACATCTCCCAGCCTTGTATGTGAACTCTACATTGGGTGATGAACAGGATCACCATCTTCCCTGAATGAATACAAATACAACCAACCTCTCCAGAATATACGAATTAAATTCATCAACCGAGGTAACACTCCACACATGGCACGACAGCATAGTATCCAATTCTAATTCCATAATGATCCCCAGTAATCCACAGTATATGAGATAAATAGGCTAAAAATAAAATAATTTTCAAACTGACATTATTAGCTGCTTGTTTCAGAAACAAGAGCACCTGCTACTTATTCCCACCATCGCGATCAGCACAATATGAATCACAGGCTTAAATCTCATAAAGGCCTTAAAGAATAACAACAAACTGAGGGAACAGGAGTTTTGCCTTTTCCTCATTTCATATCCTGCGAGATCCACAAATGCGCACAAGCCTATCTTTCAAAGTTGGCCCACAGCTGAACCTGCTTTATTGTACATCAGGCCAGGGCTCAGTCAACTAAGACATACAGGCTAAATGTGATCTAGCGCCCACTTACACAAACAAAGTTTTACTGATTACAATATTACACTGCTTTATGTACTCTCTATGGCTGTTCATTTTTTAGTAGTACGCATTTTCAGTATATGAAGCATAAAGTCATCTGGAGAAGTAGATGGAATCCAGTAACTACAATGAATATAAACACTCTATGTCATAACTGTGAGTTAACAAGAATGAGAATGAAAATACAAAAAAGCTTCTAGAGGCGGAAGGAAAGAAACAAGCTATGTTATATTCATGGCTGCTTTTGTACCAAGATGCCAGAGACCTTGAAGCAGAAATTCTAGGGCATCCAAAGCCTAAAATACTGATTCTCTAACCAGTAGCAGAAACAGACTACTAAGCTGTGCGCTACACAGCTGAAGGACACCTAGTGGAAGGGAACTCTTCTATGGAGAATTATTCACTTTCACTCACCTGTATCATATTTCTCTGTAATTCAGCAGCTCTTCTTTCCTCCCCCATGACACCTTCATGAAGAAAAGCAGGACGCTGATAAGTTACAGGTAAGGCACATGCCAGAAGAAGAACCCAAATCTCAGGCTGGAGAGATTGCTCAGAGGTCTAAAGTGCCTGCTTAGATAAGCCCAGAGACCACAGTTTGGTCCCTGCCACCAAGGGTTGAGCCGGCCACACAAAAATAGAACCCAGGTCTCTCCAAAATTCCCACCCCATACTCATGAACTCATGAGGCTGGATGTTGTAGCACATCCATTACAATCCCCTACCTACCTACCTACCTACACACACACACACACACACACACACACACACACACACACACGTGCGCCCAGGTACACACTCACTAATCTTGTAACAAGGTAGAGAAACCTTATCTAAAGTTAGAGAACAATCCCCTGGTCCTTCTTGATCATGAAGCAGATACTAAGAGTGATATTTGGTGAGTAAGTTAACTAGTCTAAAAAATGTCCTCTTGTCAATTTTCCTACAAGGGGCTGGGGAGACAGCTCTGTGGTCTAAGTGCCCACCTGGCAAGAAGGACTAGGGTTCCATCCCCAGTACCAGATGTTGTGCCGATCCCACAGCAAGCTGGCCATGGAAACCAAGCATGGTTGCACACGCCTGTAATCCCAGCCATGGGGAGGCTGAGACAGGGTGATCACTGCTTGTCTGAGCTGCATAGTGAGACCCTGTACTAAGTAAATAAATTAAAATAAATAAATAAGTTTTCCTATAACAAAAGGCATAAAAATTATCAAGCAGTGCCTTCAACCACAGGAATAAACATGTCTTGTATCAAATCCATGAAGGCAATGATTTTTATACCACACTTCTGAGGTCTCAGTACAGGAATTTAGCTCTGCACCCCCGGCAGAGTATGAGGCATGACTCTCAGCCTCTTTCCATTGTGTCCCCGCCCTCGGAATAGCAATGTCTCCCCAGACATAGTTTCAAGCATCAACCCACTGAATTCCATATGCAGAGTGCAGAGAAATGTGCCTTTCTGAGATCCACACGCTTAATTTCCCATTACATGGTAAGGCTCAAGTGGGACCTGGCTCTCCCAGCTCCCTACCTACTTGCTTGCAGATGCACTCTTCTCAGCTGGGAACCCAGCTCAGGTGGAGGGTGGTATGGACAAGCACAGAATGTCATCAAGGGGATAAGACAAGGCAGGAAATTTTGCAGGTCCTTGAATATCTAAAGGGCTCAAGGGCTCTGCTCACTGAAGTACAAGAGTGCCAGAACAACTTTGACCACAGGTGTTTATTAAGATCATCCTGCCTAATGTCTCTTACCTTCTTTCCATACCTATAAAAGGGACCCACTTCTCTTCCCTTCCTGTAGATGGCCTCTTTGTCCTCTGTCTGCCTGCAACAAGGCACAATAAATTCCCCACCCCATTGGCTTTACATAGGCCTGGTCTCAGCAGGTCTCTGTCTCTTGTGTCCATTACATACAGTACACTAGCAGAAGAACATGTGCCCTGCGCTGCCCGATAGTGGCATCTGCAGTGTTGTTCCACAAATTTCAAATGAGGGAAATTCAAAAGTTCCTTCTACTGGAGGAAAATAAGTAAAATATGTAAAAGCCAATGAAAAATCTAACAGTTTACTGTGTGTATCACAGAAACCCTAATGTGATAATGACTTTTGAACAAGATGTCTAGGTCTTATTTCTGATATAAATTCTGGTAGTCAGATATGCCAGACAATTTAAAATTGAGAAATCTTTGAAAAAATTAATTACATGCTCAATATTACCCAGCTATACAGCTGCTGCTAAGGCAAGATATGAATACAAGTCTATCTGTACAAGCCTATACGTTGAGTAATTTTTAAAACAAATCTTACAACTTAGCTGTTCTTGAAACTCCTATTCTCAAATACTACCAAAATACAATCTAGAACCCTCTAGGGCACTTCGGAGAATAGCTGAGAGAAGCATTCCCACCAAATGGGGTCTCTCTGAGTTCCTTTTAGATCCTAGGAGCTGGGTAAGGACTATTTTTCCTTAAGGTCCTATTTCCTGTCCCTTCATTTCAACTACCTTAAGGTAACATTTACTCTGACCCTGCAATGTGAAATTACAGGGAATAAACCTCTGAATAAAAGATACGTACTCTGGCACCACACGCCGTGCAGGCCCCATCCCCGGGGCGTGCTGAGACAGACTGAGACTGCGCATGGTAGCGCATGCCTGTAATCAGCGCTTGGGAGGCTGAAAACAGGAGTCTGGTCTGTGTAATACATTAAAATGTATATATTTTTAAAAAGCAAATATTAAAGCACAATGATTTTAGCATCTTCTGGGGTAGGAAAGTAAATGAACAAAATGTATCGGGTGGTAATACTTGCTGTATTAGGATACAGTGCACTATGAGGATAAGGAGTAAGACACACTTATTGTTAGTGAATCAGGTCTAGTTTGTGGCAGGTGGAAGTAGACAATTAAAACAACTAGAAATCCATTGCCAGCTAAGGGCATACACTTTTGTCTTTATAAGCACCATCATCACCTAAGAGGGAAAAACAATCAGCATTTATGGGCTCTTGATTTATAAGGCTGGACAAAGGGCTGCATAAAGGTTTAAAAAGAGTATGAAACTAAAAATACATATTTTAAAGACTAATGGAACCAGATAATCTAAACATGTTTCCTTTGACAACTAATTCAGTTGACAAACTCAGCAAGTTTAAAAGCAAGAGAGCACAAAAAAAAAAAAATAGTTGTGAATGAGAATGAATCCCACAGATATTGCAGCGATAACACATCTATATGTATATGTGTATCTGTATCTGTATCTAAATGTATGTAATGAATTTTAAGACTGCATTGCAGTATTCCAACAGTATCTACAAGGCACAAAATCATTACACCCAGTCGTTAAAGAAAACAAAAAACAAAACAAAACAAAAAAAGGAAAACAAAGCCAAAAAATTCTAGCTGAAAAACTAGAATTTTTTCCCACAAGGGAAAAACTTAGAAATTTTTACAGGCAGATTATCAAGTGAGCAATTAATTCATAACTCCAACGAATAAAAACACCTGTCTTTCTGTTTATTTCCAAGATCTGAAAGAGTAAAAATTTTAAAAAGCGCAAGTTTTCTTGCACATAACATGTAAATAATGTAAAAATAATAAGACAATTTAACCACAAGACTAAATCACAGCAGCCAATATTCTATGTAAGAATGAAGAATACGGCTCCCAGAGGCGGAGGTTTGGGCAGCGGGAGAATCCTTATAGGTTGTTGTTTCCATGTCTGAGTTCTAAAACTCCTGCCCTATTATCTTCTGTGGTCTAGGTTGAGGGCCATCCGCACCTAAGGCAGGAAGATGGTGGCCGCAAAGAAGACGAAAACACCTCTGGAGTCCATCAACTCTAGGCTCCAACTTGTTATGAAAAGTGGAAAAGACGTGCTGGGGTACAAGCAGACGCTGAAGACGATCAGACAGGGCAAAGCGAAATTGGTCGTCCTTGCCAACCACTGCCCTGCCTTGAGGAAATCTGAGATACAGGACTATGCCGTGTTGGCCAAAACTGGTGTCCACCACTACAGCGGCAATAATATTGAACTGGGCACAGCATGTGGGCAATACTACAGAGTACGCACGCTGGCAATCATTGATCCAGGTGATTCTGATATCATTAGAAGCACGCCAGAACAGACTGGTGAAAAATAATCCAAGCAGAATTTTTCATTAATAAAACCTGCCACAGCTTGAAAAAAAAACAAAAATGAAGAATATTTACAAATTGAGTCAGTAATGTGATCAATCATTAATATAATCAAACTAATTATTAATATAAATCAATCATTGATTAATACTAAATGAAAAATGTCATCCCCCGACACATACTAGTGACTCATCTATTTCAATATCCATGAGTGACAATAATTTATTTCACTAGAGAATATATTAGGAAAAACTCTACAGCAAACACGTACTAGTAAAATGCTAGATTTGTTCTGAGATAAGGAATAAAGCTACAGTGAAAATTACACGCTATTCTTTATTCAACTGGAAGTCTTGGCTAGGACAGAAAATTAACCTAAAACAACAGAAAAGGAAAATGGAAGGAATAAAAAGGAAAACGCTGGGACTGGCAAATTCTCTGTGAAATTCAAAGAAGCTATAAATAAGTGATTAAAATGTAATTTATTAACAATGGCATGCATGTGGCAAAGGGGGGGGGAACAAATAGGTAAAAATAAAATAAATCCGTTCGCTCTCATGTATCTGAGCAGTGTGCCAAGCTGATGCTCGCAGACTGAGGACCATTCACAGACCCAACGCTATGCAATGCACGGGGAGAGGCGAGGCGGGGACCGCGTTTACCCAGCGCGCAGAAACCCGGGGACCCGAGCGGCCACTGCGACCTGGAGCCTCTCGTCCCCTGACTCCAAACCGGAGATGCTTTCTCTTCAAAGAGAGCATCGGATGCGATAGGAAACTAATTACATACGATAGTGGTCCTCCAGTCGAGCCTGCCCCAAGCTGGGACGCGCCCCGAGTTCCCCCGAGGCAAGTGGTCGGGGTCCAGGCGCCGCGGGCGGGGCTGACAGGGGCTCACAGCAGGCCGCGCTGCGGGGAAAGGCCAGTAGTATCCAGAGGAGGTGCAGGCATAATAGATCCGTGGTCCCCCAGGCCCCGTGCTACGGCTCCCTGCGTACCAAAGCCTAGAAATCCCACTGGGAAAAGTTACATCACAGACAAGAGGCGGGACCAGGTGACGTCACGCAGCCTTGCACATGCGCAGAGCCGCACTTCCGCTGCCAGTTCCTGCGCTCTTTAGGGAGGGACCTGGCCCCTGGTGGCTGGATCTTGGATTGAGGAGGTGTTAGCAGGGAAGCACCCCTGAATTTATCAATAGCTAACAAATACTAAACCAGGGGTTAAAAATAGAAAACAAAATCATTTGAGGAGCAGAGAAAGATGATGGGTAGATTCTGTGAAAGTCAAACCGTTTACACACATACCAAACTACATTTATTACCAATATTTTACCTCAGCCTTGGTCTTGTTTCCCTCTTGAAACTGTAGAACTAGTAACAAGACCAAGCATCAATTAAGCAGCAAAGGGAACAAGTATTTTTGGCAGAGAATAGACACAGATTTTCAGATTCTCTACTTTTCATAGACTTAGGGTGAAGGGAATGAGGGGACAGGCTAAGTTCATGAAAGGGTTGAAGCTTTCATGTCTTTTCTGGTTGTGGGCAGAGTTCTGTTTCCCTTCCTTTGAGTGTCACCTTTTTCTATCCCTGTCAATGGTTCTTTTTTCTCTCTTGTTCCAGTTCTAGTCCCGTCATGGCACTAGAATATGTGTGCTATTTATCACATAGTTGGGATTATAATGAAGATACAGGGTATTTAGTGGTCATTCTCGAAAACATCTTAGATCCATTCAATGTAGGCTATCTCACCTGAAGATCTTGTGGAATATACATCCTGTCCTCAAAGATAAGATTAAAGCAAAACAGAAATTCAGGTAGCTAGACAGTACAAAATTAGGACATGATATTTCCCAGGTGCTGTGCTGGGCTTGGAGTGTGATAGCTTTTCACTATTCATGGCTAATGGGTGGCAAGCCGCCTGGGGCCAGCTCATCTGTAGTAATTAGAATTGTTCAGTGTCTGACCTTAGGTCAGTGGCTGTGGATATGCATCTAGTTCTACATTGGCCCCACTGAAACCTGGTAGAGATAGGTCACTCTCGCCTTTTTAGTAGCAATAGTGGTAGCAGTAGTAATGGCAGTAGTCATTAATCACTAGTTGGTATATGTACATAACATTTCTTAGTTCTTTTCCTTATGCCCTTCCCTTCTTTTCCCCTAACTGCATCTCTTGGGTCTCTTCACACACACACACACACACACACACACACACACACACACACACACACACACTTGTCTATACATGTTTTTGTACACAATCACTTCCGTTACAGGGATTTGGTATGTGTACACACTTTTCACAATTCTCCCTTTTTGTTTCACTTCCCTTCACTCCCTCTTCATTCTGTTCCTCAGTTCCCTTCCCAAAAAACAAAGATCTATCTACTGCTTCCAACTGTATTACTGTGTACTCTCCTAGTTCATTCTGAACAGTACAACTTTGGATTTAGAACTAACCTGAGTTTGCATTTCCCTCTAGTGCTAAAATAGAAACAGTATGCCACCAGCTACTTCTGGCAACATCCTTTGCTGAAATAGTGGAAGTAACTACAGATTCAGTGAAAAGCAGCTTAGAATTTATGGAAAGTTAGGCACAAAAAGAGTTTAGAAAAAGTGGAATAAATACATAATCCTTAAATGCCAATTGGTATAATATGCTAACAAGAATCAAGAGCTTTCTTGAAACTATAAATTGTCCAAAAGTAAAACTGACGGTAGTACTAGATAGTGAGCAGATGGTAATTGGTGTGGGGAGATCAAAGAATTTAAAACATTTGCTTTAAGGTAACTCAAAGAATTTAAAGAGAACACACAGGAAAAATCAAGCAAATTCTTGAGCTAAAAAATTAACTCAGAAAAATTTGTCATCCATCACAGAATATATCAAACAGAGAAAAGAAGTAATGAGCTCCAAGCCAGGTATTTTAAAACACAGAGAAGAGAAAAACATGAAGAGGAATAAAGAAAGCTTATAGAAACTTTATTTTTAAAAAAATATTTTTTTAAAATTTTTTTTTATTTATTGCAATGTCTCACTACACATCACGGACTCTTTTTTTGCAAGGGGGTTCAGCTCAGCCCGCCCTGGGGGAGGGGCTGGCATGGCATGTGGTGCTGGGGATCGAACCGCGGTCCCTGAGAGCTTGCCTAAGCTTGACAAAGCAGGCGCTTTAGACTGCTGAGCTATCTTGTCAGCCCAAAAGAAATATTTAAAAAATTTGGTTATTAAGCTTATCAGAGGTTCTTGAAAATATCAGACTGATAGACTGATCATATGAAGAAATAATAGCAGAAAAATTTCAAGCTGATAGAAATATTGAAATATCCTAAAGTTTGTATGGGAGCAAGAATAAATCCAGTATATCAAGACCCATCTTAAGCAAAAAGAACAATGCAGGAGACTATGTTATGTATCTTGCAAATAATCAACAAAGCTAAGAAAAATGGCATGATATTGGTATAAAATAGACACTTTAACCAACAGAACAAAATAGAGAGGCTAGGCATAATATGATACTTTTATGGACAATTAATTTTTGACAAAGGTTCTAAGCTTGTATTTGGTAAGAATCTTTTCAAATAGTGATATTGAGAAAATTTGATAGATATGTACAGAAAAATGAAAAAAGAACTTCTCTCAGAAGTTACTGAAGTCACGCTGTGCTTCTACATAATTCTATGAGAGGCAAGATCTGCACTAATGGTGGTTGGACAGGATATTATGTCGGCTTTTAGTGCTATGGTCATCCACTAGGTAAATAATTATTGAATCTTTGATATAATTCAGCTATAAAAAAACCTGTAAATATAATTTCATGTATGCACCTTGTACAGTACCAAAACGTTATGAAAAC
>PVKA01028670.1:0-29132 GCA_004027165.1 Ctenomys sociabilis
ATAAAATTTGAAATAATTGGCTTTTACTTCTTTGTAAAGTCAAAACCTTCGTTACAGCTTTTACTTTTTTTAATTAAAAAAAGTTGTTACTTTTATTATTATTATTATTATTATTATTTTTATTGAAGAACAAATAGCAATGAGACAGTTTCAAGACAAATTAATAGGACAGCTTAAATAAATTAATACATTGCAAAATGTTTTTGTAATGTTTTGGTGTTGTACAAGGTGCATACACGATATTATACTTACAGACATTATTATAGCAGATGTCTCTAATCAGTGAATGAAGAGAGTATAGCTATATACTTATCTTATTTTTTATACCTGAGTTATATCACAGATTCAATAATTAATATTTTCTACCTTGTTATCTCCCCAGTGTCTGTTCATAGTACTAGAAGCCAACATAATATCTTGTGCAACCACTATTAGTGCAAATCTTGCTTCTCATAGAATTATGCAGAAGCATGGCATATTTATCCTAACTATACTGTTTATACACACAGATCATGATTCTTCCTTTGTATACCCCTTTTTTTTTTGTCTGGACCTGTCAAAGATGAGCACTCCATTGTCATTAAACCAATTTACTCTGCTCCATGTCTCCTAGCCTTCATGGTTTTTGCAGAAAAGTCATCTGTGATTCTGATGGGTTTTCCTTTAAATGTGATCTGCTTCTTCTCTCTAGCTGGTTTCAGTATACTACTTCTGTGTTGGATTTCTGAGATCTTGACTATTATATGTCTCGGTGTGTTTTTACTTCGGTTGAAGTTATTTGGTGTTCTGTATGCTTTGGTTACTGAATGTTGGATTGTTTCCTCATATTTGGGAAGGTTTCTGCGATTACTTCTCTCCAATTCTTTTTATGTCTTTTGTATTGACTCCTTCATCCTCATTGATACCAATTAATCTCACATTGTTCATCATGGTGTCATCTTGCAAGTGATGGATTATTTTTCCTGTATTCTCATTGTTTTTAAGAGATCCTTTCTCACCTTTTCACTAGCTGCACCAGCATCTTCAAGATCTGAAACTCTGTCTTAGCTTTCACTCAAACGGTTTTGTAGACTCGTGATTGATATTTTTAGCTCTTCTATATCTCTTTGACTCTGTTTCATGCATTCTATTTCTTTTCTGTATTGCTCATTCAAGGAACCCATCATATTTCTGATCTCCTCTATTTTTTATCCATGCCTTCTTTAGAGGTAGTTATTAGTTCTTTTTCTTCAGAGTTTCTTCCAAGTTGGGTTTCCTTTGTATATTTCCGGACTTGTTTCTGTATTTCAGATGCTATGTTTTCAAAGAACTCTTTTTTTTCAAAGAATTCTGTTTTGATTTCAGAAATTATTTCTGCTTTGAGTTCCTCATGACCTTTCTGCTGTTGTTTCTTTGCTTCAGACACTGTTAATTCATAAGTTTCAGCTGGAATAGTGCTCTCTGCACTTGTTCTGGGTAAGCATTGTTTTTCCCCCAGATGTTTCTGGAATGGATTCTTTATTTCAGATGCTATGTATTCAGAGATTTCTTTTTTTTATTTTAGGAATTAATTCTCATCTGAGTTCCTCTATACCTTTCTGCTGTTGTTTCTTTGCTTCTGTTTCTGTTAATTCATTCATTTCAGTTGAGCTAGTGTCCTCTGCACTTACTGGTGGACTCAAGGCCTGAGATTGCATTTTTCTCCTTGTCTTTGTCATTTTCTATAGCACTGACCTCTGACCTTTGGTGTAGACCTTTGGTATAGAGCTTTGGTGCAGCTATAACCTTAGCATGTAATGAGATTTGGGTGCCAATCTAATAAGTTTGAGATTATCCAGTTATGCCTGGCTTGGATCTAACTGTTATATTCAGTTCCTTTATTTCTGTAGCTCCGGTGGTTCCCCTCTGTTGGTTCCCTGGTCATTCGAGCATGAACCAAACCAGGGTGAAGAACAAGTAGTGAAAATCCCCACTATCTTGGCTGGCTTTGGGGTGAGGATCCAGAAAGTTGCCAGAGTTGGCCCTGGTGTCTCAGGCAGATCACTCTCTAGGTGGGCAGGCCTGGGTTTTTGGTGGGCTCCCAAAAGGATAGTGGATGTTCTTATTCACCAGGTAGGCTGTGCTGGGTCAGCCAACCTGTGCTGGGTCTGGGGCCACGGGCCAGGACCAGAGAAGGCTGGGAAAGGTCCTCCAGTATGGCGGGCCTGGAGCTCTCCCTCACTGGCCAAAGTGTGCTGGGCCTGGGGCCATGGGCTGGGACCTGGGATTGCTGGGAAATGTCTCTCCAGCGTGGCAGAAAGTTTGTTACTTTTAAGGATGTAAAATCTCATTTCGATGTGAGAACCGAAATTTTTCTACCCATAAATATATGTTTCAAACTCTCCAAGAATGTAACACAGAATTTTGACAATAATGAACAATTGATAACTGCTTGGTAAATGTTTTCTAAGCTCTTTTGTGTTTTTTTTTATGTTGTTCTGTTTTGATTGTATTTGAAGACATTTTTGGAAATTGTGATATCTATATCTATATCTATATATATGACACAGAGAGAGATTGACTTCCAGTCCTTTTATATATTTTATTTTGAGTCAGATTTAAAAAACTAAGTTACTACATTCCACAAGCTAGACTTAAATCTTTCACTTTCTTGCATCAGCCATCATATCCCACCTTTTCTATTATTAAATATGTATCAATTGCAAATATCTATGAGATTTTCAGTACCTATGTACAACAAAATGCATTGATAAAATCTGAGTAAATGAACATTTATATCTCATCCTAAATTTGCTTTTGATTCTTTAAATTTATTTCTTCTAGATATTTGTAATTTGTTTTTGTTTTATTTCTTTTTAACATTTTATATTTTAGGGAAGGTTCTACAGGGTGGTCAGGGTCCCACTGCTAGATCAGACTCAAGTAATCTGTTTGTGTACAGCCTCCCAAGAGCTGGAATAAATGGCACATGCCACTACACCCAGTCTCAACTGCTGTCTTAATGTGCCCTAGAGATGAACTCCCACCCCTGCACCTGCTAGCAGGTGCTTTAATTGGCTGACTTATTTGGCCTGCCCTAGATATTTGTAATTTGTATAATTTATTGCTTTCCTTACTGAGCTACAGCACACAAGAATTTCTTCCATGTCACATTGAGTATTATTATTTTGAATGTTTAAAACTGTAGTTCTACAATGTAAAAGTACTTTAGAACTGTTTAGACATTTTTTGTTCCTGTGTTTGTTGTCATAAGAAAATTATAAATAGAAAAATACATTTCTAGAAAGTAAACATTTTGCATCTGATTCTTGAAGATACTATGTTCAATAGCACATGCAATTGGACACTTTGGAAAAGAGGCCAGATTTCATTCATGGCGGAGTTTTAGAAGGACCTCAAAAATGGACTAAAGTAAAACAGGATCACATCTAGGGAAAAAATTTGAGCAGTTTTCACAAAATCTCTGTGAGGGAAGGATGGTAGATATTTTTATTGCTCACATTTTTAGCTATGATAAATGTTAGAGATGAAGTAATTTTTTCCAAAGTCTCAGAGTTCTTGAAATTGTCAGAAACACAGCTTTAATCCAGGAATTCTAGTTGCATGTTCTTTAACACAAGACTGCCAGAAAAATGACTTTGGATGTGGCTTTCTGATCTTTCCACCTAATAATGAGATACTTTTTGAAAATGTAGTAGGTAATTGTATATTATCACAGAAATATGAATGTTTTACATTTCAATATGTTTATTGTTTGCTATAAAGTGGATTATTGAATGGACTAAGCATATGTATTAATGGCTACTGAAAATTAGAGATGATTCTTGTATAAAAGTTTAATTGATAACTAAATGCATAAGAAAGAACAGCACCATCCTTTTAAAAATTGATATTTCAGGCATTGGTTTCTGGCAGTGCTAGCAGCTATTGGTGAAATTCTGCCTACCTCCTGTCCCAAAAATTAAATATGAGAAAAAAATCTTACACTATTATTATTTTAATGGTTGGTATGTCCCAGCTCTGTCCATTCACTCCTTTCTTAACTGCTCCCTAATTTCTGATATACCCTTAATTGATCTAATGTACTTTTTATCTTTTGTACATGAATTCTTCTAGAATATTTGGGAATAAAAATAACTTGTGGGATTTATATGTGTCATATATAAATTACCTTATTTTTCATTTTCTCTGTAAAGAATTTATATGTGACGTATATGTTCACTTATATATTTACTTATGATTTTCTATAAATATAAAAATCCATGTTTAAAACCGAAAGTTTCTTTATCCCAATCCTTCATCCTAGAATTTATTCAAATAAATTAAAAAATGTTGTCATTTTAAAATAATTATGCATATGTTCCCCAACAGAAATCCAAGTTTCATTTTATTCAAAGAAATTACTCATTCCATAAATTTTTAATCAAAAGGACATTTTTTATTACTAGCCAATATCCAATTTCAATATAATATAAAATTTAACAATTGTAAAAACACAGTTTATGATGTTTTCATATTTAGGTATTTGTTTATTACTCACATTTTTAACATTCGGGGAAAAGCATATATCATTTTTCACTTTGTGCCTAGTGAAATGCACAACTCTCTTGTAGTACTAGATAAAGCTTAGAATATTCATTTACCAGTGTAAGATATTTTCTTATAGTTCACTAGAGAAATAGAATCCATCTAAAATACATGAATAATACAAAAGGAAACTATTAGGTAAGCTTAAAGAATCATAGATAGAAACTCCCCATTGGCTCCTAAGAATTTTGGGGGTCTGATTTTTTCTCACTTCTTCATATGTTCTAGAGAGAAGGACTCTATTGGAAGGACAGTAAGCTGTAATTTTTTCCAGGTTTCTGGGTTTTCTTTTTACTCTATCAGAGATTTGCTTTTAAATGTAGAAACTTTTCAAATTGATGAGATACCTGTTGTTGATTCTATGAAGTATTTAACATGCAATTTTGTTATTATTCATGAACTCTCTACCTGCCCCTGGATCTTTCAGATGTCTATCTACATTTTCCTCCAGAATATTTAGTGTTTCTCTTTTAATCTTTAAATCTTTGATCCATTTTTGCTATAGCTTTGTGCATGGTGATAGGCATAGGTCTAGTTTTCGTCTTCAGCATGTGGAAGGCCTGTTTTTCCAGTACCACTTATTAAAGAAGCTGTCTTGCTTATAGTGAGCATATTTGACCCTTTATCAAACATGAGGTGGCTGACTGTGTTTGAAGTTGTGTCGGTATCTTCTAATATGTTCCACTGATCCTCAGGTATGTTCTATGCCAGTACCTTGGTGATTTTATCACAGTAGCTAGGGGTTGTGATACTCCTGCCTTTCCTCATTGCCCAAGATTGCTTTTGGTACTCTGGTTCTCTTCTTCCAACTGAATTTATGGAAAGTTTTTGTTCTAGCTCTGTGAGGTATACCAATAGTATTTTAATCAGGATTGCAATGAATATGTCTAAAAATTTTAGATGTATGGCCATTTTCACAATGTTGGTTTTTCCTATCCAGGAGGATGGAATAACTTTCCATTTTCTCAAATCCTCTTTAATCTGAGAGTACCATAATTTTCACTGTGTAAATCTTGTACATCCTTTGGCAGATTGATTCGTAAGTATTTCATTTTTTTTTTGGATGAATGGCATGATTTTCCTAATTTATTTCTCACTGCTTTTATTGTTTCGTTAAAAAATGGCACTAATTTTTGATGGTTAACTTTATATCCGTCTATGTTGCTGAATTTGGTAATTAAATCCACAAGACTCTTGGTGTAGATTTTTGGTCCTCTATGAAGATAATCATATGACATGCAAATAATAATTTCACACTTTCTTTTCTATTCCTTAGTCCTTTTATTTCTGTCTTGTCAAATTTCTTTGGTTGATGTTTCCAGTACTACATTGAATAGGAGTAAAGACCGGAGACATCCTTCCTTGCTCCTAATTTTAAAGTGAAAGCCTTCAGTTTTTGCTCATTTGGTAACATTTGATGTTAGATGTTGGTTTACAATAGATGGCTTTTTCCAGTTTGAAATATAGGCTTTCTATTCAAATTCTCTGTATGATTTCTTTTTTTAATGACGAATGAGTTTGGACTTTGTCAAAAGCTTTTACTTTATCATATGGTTTTTGTTTTTGGTTCTACTGATGTGGTATATGGCATTTATGAATTTGACTATGTTGAACCAATCCTGCGTTCCTGGAAGGAATCTGACATGGTAGTGATATACAATGTTCTTGATGATTTGCTATATTCTGTTAGCTAGTATTTCATTGAAGATTTTCACATCTATATTTATTAGAGAAATTGGCCTGTAGTTATCATTTTTATTTGGGTTTTCCTTTGGTATTAGAATCATAGTAACACTTCACTATGAAACCAGTTTTAGAGAATTACAAGTTTGAGAAAATTCAGCATTAAATCTTTTGTAAATCTCTTATAGAATTCTAGTATGAATCCTTTGGAACCTAAGATTTTCTTCATTTGCAGGATTTTAATTACATTTTTAGTTTTGTTTCTCTTTATTAGGTTAGAGTTTGCATATCTTCTTAACTCAGATTTGACATTTCATGTGTATCTAGGAATCTGTTTGTTTTCCAACCTGTGAGAGTAAAGATTTTGGAAGTAGGTATTGCTGATCTTCTGAATTTCTCTATGGTTGGTAGTGATTTTGTCCTATTCATTCCTCATTGCATGAATTTGTGTTAGTTTTTTTCTTTCTTTCTTATCTTTTTAGTGAAGTTGGCTGGAAGTTTATCATTATTTATTTATTTATTTATTTATCTTTTTGTGAATCGGGGATTGAACTCAGGCACTTGCGCTTGACAGGGAAGTGCTTATTCTACTGAGCCATTTCCCCAGCCCTTTATTTATTCTTTAATGAAACTACCCTTTGTTCCATTTGTTCTTTGTGTCGTTGTCTTTGACTTCAATGTATTAATTTCTGCTTCAATTTTGTAATTTCCTGCCTTCTTTGGGCTTTCGGCTTGAATTGTTCTTCCTTTTCCAGGAGTTGAGGTGTAGCATAAGATCATTTATTTGGGCTTGTTCTGTTTTTCCAATATGTGAACTTACCACTATCAATTTTCATCTTAAGAAATATTTTATTGTATCCAATAGGTTTTGGGCAGTTCCATCTGCATTTTTCTTTGATTATGAATATTTTTAAATTTCTTCTTTAAGTTAATTTGTGACCCACTGTTTGTTTAGTAGGTTGACTTTTAATTTCCATATGTTTATGGTGTTCTTTTGTCAACAATTTCCAGTTTTAGTGCACGGTGCTCAGGTAGTATGCGTAGGATAATGTAAATTCCTTTGCAATTCCTTATGTGCTTTGTGTGCTAATGTATATTCTCTTTTGGAGAACGTCTCGTGTGCAAGTGAGAAGAAAGTATATTTTGTTGTTCCTTGATGTGACACTCTGTAATAGTCTACCACACCAATTTCTTCACAAGTGTGGTTTGGTTTTGTTATTGCTTTGGTTATTTTTGGCCTAGCTGATCTATTTCTTGTGACAGTGGTGTGTGACAACCCACCATTACTGTTGTAATATTATTTATTTGATTTTTTTATTTCTATTAAAATTTATCCTAGCTAGGAAGTTGTTACTTCACTGGGTGCATATATATTTGTAATTGTCATCTCTTACTCTTGCAGTTTTTGCATCACAATTATGTAGTGAACTTCTGAATCTGTTCGGATGATTTTTTGTGTGAAGTTAATATTGTCAGTAAGCAGGATAGCTATCACTGTTTCTTTCTGCTTTCCCATGGCACATAAGATTGTTTTCCATTCTTTAACTTTCTTTGTGAATTTCCTTTTGAGGTCAATGTGTTTTTTCGTATTTAGCATATTGTTGGATTTTGTTTCTTAATCTACTCTACCAGTCTGTTTCTTTTGATTGGTGAATTGAGGCCATTTACACTGATGGTTATAACTAATACATATTGGCATATCCTTGTGATGTTAGTTTCCTGTCATAGTTTCTATAATTTTTACTCTTTTTAATTTTTCACTGTTTGGTGGTTCCTTTTTGTTGTTCTTGAAGCTGTGATCACTTCTGTCCCTTTCTAGAATATTTATCAGTACCTTTTGTAGTTTTGGTTTGATGGTCATGAATTTCTCCAATTGTTCTTTGTTAAAGAAAAATATTTTTTCACTATTGAATTTGATAGACAGTTTGCAAGGTAAGGAAGTGTCATTTGGAAACTGCTGTCTTTCAGTACCTGAAATACTTCACTCCAAGTTCTTCTTGATTTGATGGTTTTTGTTTCAAAAATCTGCCCTGATTTTGATGAGCTTTTGCATTGTAGGTGGTCTGTTTCTTCTCTCTAGCAGATTTTATTATTTTCTTCTTTTGTTGAATTGCTAAGATTTTGATTATTATGTGTTGAGGTATAGATTTATTGTAATTATGTGACCTGATTATCTATATGTCATTTTCTTTTCTTATGGCTGGAAGAAATTTTTGCTAGAAGTTCTGAAGCTGCTCCACTGGCACCTATAATTCTTATATTATTTTTCTTTGCATCATCTTGTAGGCACTGAAATGTTATCTCAATATTATTTTTAGTACCGGGGATTAAACTCAGGACCCTGCACTTGCTGGCAAGCACTTATTCTACTGAGCTGTCTCCCCAGCCCCTCATTAATTTTAAGAGATCTTTTATTTCACACACTTTAGCTGAAACACTGTCTTTAAGTTCTGAAAGTCTATCTTAAATTTCATTGAAGTGGTTTTGTCCACTTTCAGTGGAGCTCATTTTTTAATGTATTTAGTAAAGGGTCTACAGGGTCTCACTACATAGATGAGATTCACAGTGATTTTCCTGCTTTCAGCCTCCCAAGCACTGGGATTATAGGCTTACACCACCACACCCAATCTCAATTGCCATCTCAGCATAGTCTTGCAGCAGGGCTGGCACAGCATGTGGTCACTGCCCTCTGCCTAAGCAGGACAGTGGAGCTCTTAATTTCCTAGATATCTGTTTGAATTTGTTTCATGCATTCTCTTTCCTGTATTGTTCACTCAGTGCTCCCATCATTTTTCTATTCTCCTCTATTTTTCTATCTATATCTTCTTTAGCTGTGCTGAGCAAATCTTTCATGGTTGTTGTCCTTTCTTTTTTTTTTTCTTTCTTTTTTTTTTTTTTTTTTTTTTTTTTTTTTTTTTTTTTTTTTTTTTTTTTTTTTTTTTTTTTTTTTTTTTTTTTTTTTTTTTTTTTTCCTTTTCTTTGGTTCAGGGTCTTGTTATGCAGCTCAGACTCACAGTGATCCTTTTGTTTTCTACCTCCCTAGTGCTGGGATTACAGGCATTCACTACCCTGCCAGCACTCCATCACTGGCTCAGCACACCCAGGGGAGTGCGGCCGGATGGCATACGAGGCCAAACAGTGGGTGCTGGCCATTTGCTTGCCTAAAAGCGCTTAGTCCACTAAGCTATCTCACTGGCTCTTGTTGTCATTTCTTTTTGGACTTGAGAGATTACTGCTGATCTTATTTCTCCTATATCCTGATGTACTTGTTTCTTTACTTCAATTGCTATCATTTCAGATATTTAAGGTATGTGATTTCCAAGCTCTCTTATATGTCTGTGTCTCCTGGATTTGTTCTAGGTGGGCTACATCATTAAGACTGCAGTTTGCTTCTGCATTTTGACACCTTTGACACTCCCAATAGTCAACCAGACAGAGTCTCACAGGCCACCTAGCATATGCCAAATTTTTAATATCTCGAGGAAAGATATGAACCTGTTCATGCTGGACCCACTGATAGTAGTTCTCCTGTGTACTCCACACAGATGCCACTGAGAGTTCTCTTCAGTTCTTAAAAGTTTGGATTGGAATCAGCAGAAGCTCCATACCTGCTTCCTGGGGTCTAAGGAAAGTCAGAGCTTTCCAGAATCTGTCAGACTGCCTAGAGTTTGTAAAAGTTCTTAAATGGTGCTAAGGAAGCTCACACAGTGTGAGCCTATGTACACTGGGTCCCCAGATTGCTGTTCTTCTGTGTCCAGCAGCCTACTCAGAGGTCTTCTAAGTTCTTAAAATTTTTGACCTTAGCTGGTGAGATATTTCAGTAGATGAAGTGCCTGCTTACTCAAGCACAGGTGCTGGGGCCGGATCCCTGGCAACATAGGCTGCACAAGCCCAGGCCTCAGTTGTGCTGAGTCAGTCCCTGAATAGGGCATGGTGGCCCATGCTTGTAATTCCAGTCCTGGGGAGGCTGAAATCATGAGGATTATGACCAGTCTGAGCTGCCTAGCAAGACCTTGTACCAAATACATTTACATAAAAATAAAAAATAAATAAATAAAAGTTTGGACCTGCACCATCAGAAGCTCACTTTTGTGCACTGCAACTGTGGAAAATCAGAGCTTATTCTAGTTCCTCAGGGTGCCCAGATTCCATGAAAGTTCAGATTTTCTCTCTCTGCGTCTGTCTTTGTCTCTGTCTCTGTCTGTCTTTGTCTCTGTCTGTCTGTTCTCTCTCTCTCTCCCTATTAGAAATATGTTCTCACTAAGTAGTCTAGGATGGCCTCTAACTTATTAAGTAGCTTATTTGATAATATTCCTGATTTAACATCCCAGGATTAGTGTTGTGTATCACCAGGCCTGGCTAACAACTCACACTCAAAGAAATCACTAATAAACACTTTAAATATGGCAGCAGACTAATGCAATGATTCTCTAAAATAAAGTTAAGTAATTTATTTACTAATTAAATAATTCCACAATCAATATTTTGAGTTATGAAACAAAAATTTCCTATATTGATTTTGCATTATATGTAATATATCATATGCAATGGGAATTAAGATAAAGACTTTCACTCATTAAAATTGAATTTATGCTAATCATAAAATGCATAATTTTATTTTGTTGGAGAGAAATCCTCTATCTTCAATCTCCAATAACCTTATAGTGGGTTTTTCTTCTGTCTAGATTATTACTGCTTCACTGAAATCTTCTCGTCTTGTAATTAACTTGGACATTTGTGTAAAAACACATGAGAAATTTCATGTGCATAACATTTTTGGCTAGTATTTTGAATGCAATTTTTATAAAGTGTACACTTTTTAAAACTATTTTTACTCATTTGCTTATCAATTCTCTACATATTGCCTGACATGATTGGAGGCAAAATTGCAAAGTGCTGAGATGTGCTCCTCTGTCTTTGAGTTTATTTAAATCCTTTTAAGGGATTTGGTTACTCTCTTCACTGAATTTCTCTGCACGTGTCAGACTTTCCGTTCGCTAGATAAGACATTTTTCTACTTATACCTCAGTGTGTGTCTAGAAAAAATATTCTCACTAGCATATATTAAATTTTTCTGACATACTTGTGATTTCATTTTTAACTTATCAAATTAAGACAGTACATTCAAGAAATTTTTTCAAGTTTAATTTCAAAATATTCATTATACATAAAATCTAATTTGATATTTCAGTTTCGCTGTCTCTTTAAGAAATCTAAATGACTTTAAATTATGGCCTCATTACTAATTATGTACCCAATTAATAATATTAAAATTCACTTCCTTTAAATTTTGTGAATATTTTATGGCTATATCATCATGGCAATTGTATTTTATATCCTTTTATCTATGATATACAAACATGAAGAATACTCAAATACCACATATATATTTGCCATGTACAAACTGATGAGCTTATATATCAAGAAAAACCCATGATACCATCACAACAATCTATGCCACTAACATATACATCACTTGAAATACTTATGAGTGTGTGTGTGTAGAGCACATAGAAATCACACTGACAGCAGAATAAATACTATGAATTTTAATCTTTATGCTTTCAAATCTTATTTTAAGATTTTAATATATTTTGATATGATTTAGGGGAATTATGAAAACTATATCAGCTTAATTTTACTATTTTTCAAGTGGTTATTGACTTGGCCCAAAGTACTTGTTGAATAATTTTGGTGTTTGGTGTTCTTATCACCCACAATGATGAAAAATATTGTTAAATACTTTTTTTTTTTTTTTTTTTTGCAAAGTAGACCATTTAGGGTTCATTCTATGTTTCTATGAAAATCTTAAGGCATTTTCTTTTTCTTTCAAATTAAATTAGTAGGACAGTTTCCATAATCAATACATTGCATATTGTTTTCCTAATTATTATTAAAAAGTTATTTGTGGTACAAGATATAGACATGATATTTTATTTATAAACATTATTAGAACAGATCCCTCTATTCACTGAATCAAGAGAATGTAGTTGTATATCTTTCTTAACAATTTTGAATCTACATATACAAAATGTCATTCAATTGTGTTCACTTTTTGTTTAGTTTGTAATTTAAATATTATAGGTGTGTGAATTCAACAAAATATTTCATAATAGTATTGGGTTTTCCTTATGTCTGGCAATGTCAGAAGTTGTTGACTTGAGTCTTCTACTGCTCAGTATAATAATATGGCTTTAATTTTTATACTTCATTTGTATACTTTTCTACTGGATGGTTAAGACCAACACAAAGAAAGACTTATGTAACAAGAATTGTACCTTTCATATACAAAGATCAGTCAAATCCCCTCAGGATTTATGCTGAGACCCAGTACCGCAGTTTGTAGATCCTTTGTATGTGTCAACCATGTGGATGAGTCATGGCCATTGCTTGACGAATTTCCTCTCTATGAAAGCCTGAGAGAATGTTTTCTCTCTATGTGACTCTCCATAGGCAAATTCTACATTATCAATCACTTTCCTCTTTGGCCCCCTTAATCTCCTTGATCAGAAAACTTGGGACACAACTGAGTTGAATGATGTTACAGTACAGGTTCTCATATGTCCTGAGTCTTAATTGACCTTGAAAGGTTAGGGGCAAAATGTTGGTTATCCTTGCAGCCTTCGTTTACCTCTAACTTTTTGTCTGCAAACTTAGGTTGTTAACCCTCCAGAAGAGACACTTATTGTTATTACCATACAACCTAGGCTGTTGAGTTTAACCTCACTATCTCTCTTAAGCATAACATAGAACAGGTATTTTTCATCAAGCATTGATATGTTAAACTTTACGTCTCTACAAAATATAACTTAAAATATTTTAAAATTTAATGTATACTCTAAAAATAGGAATAAACAATTATACATGTTTGCGCATAAATTTAGACATCTAATCATATACTGCATTGTAGCAGGACAGTCTCTCAACACTTCTTTTCCTGTCTCCTGCCTTCATTCACCAGCCCCCTCTGTTTTTTTTTTTTTTAAAGATCTATCTGGGAGACAGCATGGCAGCAATCAGTGTATCATGACAAGCATCATGTATTCAGAAGACCAGAATGACAGGCAATCCAAGCATGAACCTACTATTACAAATTGCTATCTTCAGTGCAGTTATTTAGTTCACAGGTGTCAGCATATATAGTTAGTCAGGGTGAGAATCTGCTAAATTAACTGCTAGATTAAAAAATCTGAAGATTCTCATCATTGCCTTACCCATCTTGTACATATAACTGTAAGGCTTTGCCTCTGTCATGTTTCTTAGCTCTTTTCCTTGCCCTCTCTCCATTGTCTAGTCTTCAAGTTCTTCCTTTGCTTTTAATTGTCATATACCTTTGCATTTGTAATTCTTCTTTGAGTTCTTATACTAGGGAAACTATATGATATTTACATATGTGTCTTATTTATTTCATTTATGAGTATATGTTCAAGTGGCATCCATTTAAATATGAAGGCTTCAAATTTAGCATTCCTTATAGCTGAGTAATACTCCATTGTATAAAAATACCACATCATTTTCATCCATTCCTCAGATGACAACATCTTGCTTGTTTCCAAGTTTCGCCTATCACAAATTGTGCTGCTATAAACATAGGTATACATATATCACTATGATATGATATTTTCAGTAGGGAAAATTCGAGTAGGGGATAGCTGGTTTGAATGGAATTTCTAGTTCAAGTTTTTTAAGGAGTCTCCACACTGATTTCCACAATGGTTGCACAGTCTAGTTCCCACCAGCAGTGGAGAAGGGTTCCTTTTTCCTCACAGCCTCCCCAACGTTTGTTGTTGGTTGATTTCTTTATGATAGCCATTCTTTTAGGGGTGAGATGGTATCTGAGTGTTTTTTTTAAATTGCATTTCATGGATGGATCGTGATGTTGAACTTTTTTCAAATATTTATTTGATTCTTTAATTTTGTCATTGGAGAAGTGTGTATTCATCTTGGATGCCCATTTCTGGATTGGTTCTTTAGATTTTGGGGCCCTAATAGATTTTAGTTCCTTATAAATTCTAGAGAGAAGAGCTTTGTCTCAATACTTATTTGTCAGGATTTTTTCCAAATTTTTGGGTTTTCTTTTCACTTTGTTGATAATTTCTTTTGATGTGCAAAACCTTCTCAATAAGAGAAGGTCCTACTCGTTAATTCTTTCAAGTGTTATGGGTGCGATTTAATGGTTGTTGATGAACTCTTTGCCTACTCCTATGTTTCAAGATTCGTTCTACTTTCTCTTCCAGGAGATTGGATGTTTCGGTTTCAATGTTTAGATCTTTAATCCA
This sequence comes from Ctenomys sociabilis, assembly GCA_004027165.1. Lineage (NCBI taxonomy): Eukaryota > Metazoa > Chordata > Mammalia > Rodentia > Ctenomyidae > Ctenomys > Ctenomys sociabilis. Next base: position 14,529 of record PVKA01028670.1, read on the forward strand.
TTTTGACTTTAGCTTAGTGCATGGTGATATACCTGGGTTAGGTTTGAGTTTTTGGCATGTAGAGAGCCACTTTTACCAGCACCATTTTTTAAAAAAACTATCTTTCTTCCAGTGAGAATGTTTGGTCCCTGTTTCAAAGATGAGGTAGCTGAGTGTGCTCATAGAGGCTTCAGCATCTTCTAATCTATTCCCCTGATTGTCGTTTTTCTTTCACTGCCAGTACCATGTTGATTTCTATCACAGTAGCCTTTCACTATTATTTCAAACAGCAATTGTAATCTCTCCTGCCTTGTCTTTGTTGGCCAAAGAATTGCCTAAAATTGCCTTTGCTATTCTAGGTCTTTTCTGGTTCCAAATACACTATATGTCTGTGAGGTGTGTTGGTGGTAGTTTGATAGGGATTACATTAGATCTGTACAGCTATTTTGGGAATATATCCACCTTCACAATGTTGGTTCTTCCTATCCAGGATCAGGGAATATCTTTGCATTTTCTGAAATCTTCTATGATCTCTTTTTTAAGAATACCATAGTTTTCCTTGAAAATAAATTTGACTTCTGTAGTTAGATTAATTCCAAGGTATTTCATTTTCCACAGTGCTACTGTAAAATGTTCTATATTTATAATTTCCCTCTCTGTGTGATTGTTATCTGTGTAGAGGAATACTATTGACTTTTGGGTATTGACTTTGTTTCTGCTAAGCTGCTGAATTTATATATTAATTCTTGTAGCTTCTTGGAGTTTTTTGGATCTTCCAAGTAAAGTATCATACCTTCTACAAGTAATGGTAATTTAACATCTTCTTTACCTATTCTTATTCATTTTATTTCTCTCTCTTGCCTAATGGCTCTTGATAATGATTCCAGAACTATATTGAATAGGAGAGGTGATGGAGGTCATCCTTGTCTTGTACCTGATCTAAGCGTATAAGATTTTAGATTTTCCCCATTTAGAATTATGTTGCCCATTGCGTTTTCATAAATGGTTTTGTATAAGATTGAAGTTAGGCCTTTTATTCCAATTTTCTGTAGAACTTTGCACATGAATGTGCGTTGGACCTTGTGAAAAACTTTCATCATCAGTTGAGATGATCATATGGTTTTCAGATTTCACTCCATTGGTATAGTGTATTGTATTTATAGATTTTCAGATATTGAACCATCCCTGCATCCCTGGAATGAATCCTACCTGATAATGTTGTATGATCTTCTTGATGATTTGCTGTGTTCTATTTACTAGCATTTTATTGAGGATTTTGCATCTATGTTGATGAGGGAGATTGGCCTATAGTTCTCTTTTTTAGTTGTGTACTTATCTAGTTGTGGGATCAGTATAATATTGTGCTCCAGGAATAATTTTGGGAGAATTGCTTCCTTTCAATTTCATTGAGGAGTTTCAGGAATACAGGGCATATATCCTCCACAATTTTCTTGTAGAATTCAGCTGTGAATCCATCAGGACTGCCTTTTTATTCTATTTTGTATCTTATTGGTTGTTATTGGCTTATTGAAAGTAGTTCTATCTCCTTGATTCAGTTTTGGTAATTTGTACCTTTCTAGGAAACTGTCCATTTCATCTTTGTATTCTATTCTGTGAGAGTAAAGATTCTCAAAGTAGCTATTTATAATCTTCTGAATTTCCAACTGTCTGTGGTAATTACATACTTTCATTCTGTTTTGCTTATATTTAAATTGTTTCTTTCCTCTTTTTGATGAGGTTACCTATGGGATTATTGATTTTATTTAATCTTTCAAAGAGCCAGTTTCTTGATTCTTTAATTCTTTGAACTGTTTTCTTCATTTCAATTGAGTTCATTTCTGCTCAAATTGTTATAATTTTTGTTCTTCTTTGGGCCCCAGGTTTAGTTTTCTCTTCCTTTTCTAGTTGTTGAAGGTGCATCTTTAGGGTGTTTATTTGTTCCCATTCTATTTTCCTAATGCATGAGGACAAAACTATAAATTATCCTCTGAGAACTTCTTTCATCACCTCCCATGAATTCTGATAACTTGTGCTTGAATTTTCATTGAATTGTAAATATTGTTGAATTTCTTCTTTAACTTCATCTGTGACCCATCAGATGATGAGTAGGGTGTTGTTTAATTTCCATGTATTTATGGGATTTCCAGTTTTCTTGCCTCATTTATTTCCAGTTTCACTTCACTGTGATCAGATAATATGTATGGGATAATTTTTTTCTCACACATACTTAAGCAGGATCTATGGACTCATAGGGGGGGTCTATTTTAGAAAATAACTCATGTGCTGATGAAAAAAAATGAGTGTTTAGCAGTTTGGGTGGAACACTCTGTATATGTTCACTATGTCCATTTCCTTCAAGCTCTTTTTCAATTCTGCTACTTTATCGCTAATTTTTTCTGTGTGGTTGACCTATCTTTTTGGAATAAGGGAGTGTTAAGGTTTCCCGTTAAGATTGTGGTATTGGATATTAGATTTTTCATGTCCACTAAGACTTGTTTTATATAACTGGTGCTTCCATGATTTGTGCATACATATTTATTTTGTATTACCTCTTCCTCTTGAATTTTTCCCTAGCCAGTATATAGTGGCCTTCTTTGTTTTCCTTGATAGCTCTTGGTTTGAAGCTGAGAACAGGATTGCTACCACTACTTTTATTCTGATGTGCTGGGGTATGTAGTATTGTTTTCCATGCTTTCACTTTCAGCCTATGAATTTCTTTGAGTTAAGTGTGTTTCTTGTACACAGCATATTGTTGGATTTTGTTTCCTAATCCAATCTACCAGTTTATTTCTCTCTATTGGTGAATTGAGTTCATTTACATTGATGGTTATAATTAACATGTATTGACTTCAGCTTGACATTTTATTTACCTGATGTTGTTTACTCCCTTTTGCCCTGTGTTTAGTTGTTTGCCACATTTAGTGTGTTGCTTCTGTTCTCATTCGTGGAGTTCTGTTCATTGTGGTTCTTCTCTAGAACATCTTTCAGTAGCCCATGTAAGGATGGCTTTGTCATCATGAAATTTTTTAGTTGTTCTTTGTCATGGAAGTATTTCACTCCTCCATCAAACTTGAAAGAGAGTTTTGCAAGGTATAGTAGTCTGGGCTGGAATTTGTTTTTGTAGAGGACTCAATGTACTCCGCTTCGTGCTCTTCTTGCCTTCATGATTTGTGAAGAAAAGTCAGCCATAATTGTTATGGGTTTTCCTTTTAATGTGATCTGTTTCTTTTCTCTAGAAACTTTCAGTATATTATCCTTGCACTGGATTTCTGGGATCTTGACTATTATATGTCTTGGTGTGTTTTTAATTGGGTTGATGTTATTTAGTGTTCTGTATGTTTCAGTTACCTGGATGTCAGACTGTTTCCTTGTATTTGGGAAGTTTTCTGCTATTACTTCTGCCCATATTTTTAAATGTCATTTGTATTGACTCCTTCATTCTCATTCATACCTATTAGATTCACATTGTTCATCTTTACATCATCTTGCAGGTGATGAATTATTCTTTCCTGCATCCCTGTAGTTTTTAAGAAATCCTTTCTCACCTTCTCAGTCTCTCCACCAGCACTAACATCTGACCTGCACCTCTGTCTTCACTTTCTCTCAAACGGTTTTGCAAGTTTGTGATTGAGATTTTAAGTTGCTCTTAACATCTCTTTGACTCTGCTTCATGCAATCAATTTCTTTTCTGTATTGCTCTTTCAAGGAATCCACCATCTTTCTAATCTCTTTTAATTTTTTTATTAGTGTCTTCTTTAGATGCAGTAATTAATTCTTTTATTGCAGAGTTTGTTTCAGATTGGTTTTCCTCCATATATTTCTGTAGTTGATTCTTTACTTCAGATGCTATGAAGTTTGAGTTTTCTTTTTTATTTCAGATATCAATTCTGCTCTGAGTTCTCTATACCATTTTGCTGTTGCTTATTTACTTCTGACATTATTATTTCACATATTTCAACAGAGCTATTGTCCTCTCTCTTTGTTCTGGGTATGCATTGTGTTTCTTCCATATGTGTCTGCAGTTGATTCTTTAGTTCAAATGTTATTAATTTGGAGATTTCTTTTTTCATTTATGATCTGAATTCCTCTATACCTTTCTGCAGTTGTTTCTTTATTTAAGACACTATCAATTCATGAATTTGAGCTGTGTGATTCCCAGTTTTCCCTGTGCTAGTGTCCTCTGCACTTGTTATAGGTGGCTTGGTGTCTGAAATTGCATTTCACTCCTTCTCATTGTTATTTTGTATAGCACTGTCTTCTGACCTTTGTTGTAGAGCTTTGGTGTAGATACAATCTTAGCTTCTACTGAAATTCAGGTTTAGATATAGAAAGTTTGATTTATCCAGTTGTGCCTGTCTTGGTTCTGGCTGCTGTGCTCAGCTCCTTCCTGCTGCAGCCCTCGGGAGTGAACCTGCTGTGCCCCTCTGGCAAGATGTCTGCTCTCCACCTAGCCAGGTGGTTCTGGGCCCTACTCTCTCTGCAAGCACTGCAGCTGCAGAGTTTCACCCTAGGCCTGTATTCCAGGCCCGAGCTGCATCTGAAAGAAAAAAGAGGGCTAGGTGAGGGGGGAAGCTCTCTCACATACCCCCTTGGCCTGGGTCATTGCTGGATCTGGAACCCAGTAGTGGTTCACACTCACTGGGCAGGCTTGGTGTTCGGGGATTGGTGGGGGGTTCCCAAGGACACAGAAAAGGGTCTCACTCAAGTGGCATGCCTGGGTTTGGACCAGACAGGTCCTACTCACCAAGATCGCTAAATTCTTGACCCACTTCTGTTCAGTTGGACTACCCGATTTTTTTAAAATTGACAATACCATATTAATGTCCATTTCCTACATTTTTATTCCAATTAGAGAAAACTATGGTTATGAAATAAGGCACGAAAAAGCAATTAAATATACTCAAATGACAAAATAAAAATTGAATTATTCATTTAAATGACATGTTCTCAAATTGAACAACAAAATATCAATGGACAAAATTTAGTTTAATTTCTATATACTAGCAATGAATTATTTAAAATGGAAATTAAAAATAACTCATTTATAAAATATAAAAGAGAAAAAATATTTATAAATAAAATGGACAAAGGAATTGGAAGAATCATACACTACAATATATAAAATTTAATGACATATTTTATAATATGAAATGAATTAGATGACCTATTTATTGGTAATGTGTCAATACTATCCAAAATTTTAATATTTTTGGAGCATGGTGGGGTGATGTTTCTTTATTTTCTTCACCTTTTAACTTTCTAATTTTTGATTTTCTTTTTTTTTATTATTGCACCAGGAATATTGATAACCACGACATAAAGAACATTTCTATATAAGAATAGAAGCCAATTTTAAAACAATGAAAGCATTGCTACAACATTTTATGCTTTCTGTTTTGGGGTCTAGAATATGCATAACACATCCAAGAAAAAACTGAGTAGTAAATGGATTAAAATCAATGTTCTCCAAAGTATCACAAAAGAATCAAAATGAATTAAAGGTGCTGTTCATCCTAAAGTCAGTATGCAGTGTAATTTATTTTACAGTGTAAGAAAGAAAAAATGGCATTTGATGAGTTCAAATGATATCCTCTTTTTCAGGTAAAAGATGATTTTTGTAAACTATAGTATAGTCTTTCTCAAATTTTAATGGGTAAAGATACTTTTTGATTGTGATACAACATATCTGCAACACCAGCACTATGGAAGGCTGAGTCTCGAGTGTAACAAGTTGTGGGGCCAGGGAGATAGCTCAGCAGCATAAACACTTGCCTCACAAAAAGTATGACACTTTATTTCAAAAATGATAAATAGAACTATGTTATACTACATAGTAGAGCATAATGCATACATAATATATAGCAATATATAAAGCATCACTGATATATATGTATCAGTGCTTATTTGCCACATGTTAAATGAGACAGCAAGAGATAAAGAACATGGAAGACATGTCTGAATGAGGCTTCCACAGCAATACATCATTTTGAGACAATACAATACACAAAACTCTTCCAAGAAATCAAAAGAAGAAATAAAACCAGAAAAGTATAACAACAACTAAAAGGAATTTACACAGATAGTTAGGGTAAACTGAACTGCATATGTTACAGGGTAATAATCAGCTTTTCTTCTGAATGGTTAACAACGTAAGTTTGCAGATCAAAAATTAGAGAAATGGAAGGGCTGCAAGGTCAGCCAACATTTTGGCCCTAGCCTTTCAAGATCAGTGAGGACAGGACATAGGAGAACCTGTACTGTAACATCATGGAACTCAATTGTGCCCAAAATTTTCTGATTAAGGAGATTATGGAGCTCCAGAGGAATGCAATCAATGATCTATAATGTTCCTAATGAGAGTCACGTGGAGAGAAATGTTTTTCTCAGGTTTTCAGAGATAGCAAATTGGTCAAGCCATGGCCATGATTCATCACATGGCTGACACTGAAAAATGCAGGTCTTGCTTTAATTCAGTCTTCACTATCCAGCAGAAGTATAAAAATGAGGTATATAAAATAAAGCCATAATAATATGCTGAGCTGTTCATGGCTCTAGTCAACAACTTCTTCAGATAAATCGCTACTATTGTGGACTGCTGGACTCTGATAGATTGTTTTGCTGAATTCAAGCACCTATAATAATTGAATGACAATAGAATACCCAACTCTGACAGGACTAAAGAAAAAAAAGGGAATCAAAGGAAGGATCACTCTGTGTTTGCATATACAGTACAGTTAGGATAAATACACAGTACTTTCATGTAATTCTATGAGAAGAAAGAGTTACACTAACATAGTGTTTGGATGGGATATCTTGTCTGCTTCTTGTACTGTGTTGTTTTTTTTTTTTTTTTTTTTTGGTTGTTGTTGTTGTTGTTTGGCAGAACTGGGGATTGAACTCAGGCCTTTGCACTTGCCAGGGAAGCGCTTATTCCACTGAGCCATCTCCCCGGCTGCTTTTTGTACTATGGATAACCACTAGGAAGATAACAAGGTAGAAAGTATAAATTATTGAAACTGTATTATAATTCAGCTTTAAACAAGATATGTATACAGCTACACTATCTTAATTAAATGAATAGAGGCGTCTGCTCTAATAGTGTTTGTAAATAGACTATCATGGCTATACCTTGTGCAACAAATAACCACTAAGAAAACAATATGCAATGTATTAAAATGTATTAATTACTGAATCTGTTCTACTAATTTGATTTGAAACTGTCTCATTGCTATATGTTCTTCAATAAAATTATGGAAAAAAAAACAACTTAAATCAGGAAAAAAATTCTAATCCCACTTACTGAGTTGTCAATGCCAGTTTCTGAATTTAACACTGTATTGCAATGCTAAGGATGTATATATTCCAGTTCATAAATGTCAACATTTATGAATTGTGAAAGCTATATCGCTAAACAATTTCAAATAAGAGATGGTTATTACTTACAAGTTTATTACGTACATGTTTATGAAAAGTTTAATTTAAGAAGTATCTAAATATGGACAAAGAAACAAAAGAACGTTTAAAATTTAAATCTAAAAAAATTAATTACTTTGAGTTTTATGTAACAAATTCATCAGCAAACAATATTTGTGAGCCAGTGAGATAGCTCAGAGGTCTAAAGTGCCTGCTTAGGCAAGCTTAGTCAGGCTTAGGGGACAGTGGTTCAATCCCCAGAACCACATGCCACGCCAGCTCCACCATCAGGGCAGGCTGAGTGATCCCCAAAACAAACAAACAAATAAACAAACAAATACATAAAATTGTTTAGGGGACTAAGCACTTGTTTACATAAGTGCAGGGGCCAGGCTTCTACCCCTGGCACTGCATGCTGCGCCAGGTGTAATCCCAGTGCTAGGAACACAGGAAAGAGTAGGTCACTATGAGTCCAAGCGTAATGAGACCCAGCACCTCCCAAAAAAAAAAAAAAAAAAAAAAAAAAACCAAAGACTCCTAGAGATTTAGAAAAGATGCTAACTAGATATAAGTGAGACTGAGAATTAATGGGTTTTCAATTCATTAGAGTAGAATTCAATTTATTTAGTGCTTTTAAATAAGGTACTTCTAAAGTAACAAAATATTAAAATTTTACAATATGATATACTTACCACTGATTTTTTTTTTCCAGAACTGGGGATTGAACTCAGGCCCTTTTGCTTGCCAGGGAAGTACTTATTCTACTGAAGTATGTCCCCGACCACATTTTTTTTTATACTTATCTTTGAGTATGTACTTTTTTGTCTTACTATGCCTTTGACTCTATTATTTTTTCTAATTGAATAGGTAAATTTAGAGAAAGGTAATTTTGTTAGAAGTTATGGGTAAGACAAAGTAACAATTATTGAATACAGATGTGTTGAATATTTTGCAGACTTTTTATAATGAACGCCATATTGGCATTGGTAAGCTACTTATGGTTTATTTGATATTTCTACCACTGATTACGCAATATGATAAAGGCATCTAAATCTGATAAGATTCATAAGGTAAACTCTGTCTGGAATAAAAGACAAACTAAGAACACAAGGGGGGTAGTTTCACTCACTGTAGTGATAGTGACAGAATTCCACAGATCTTGTAGTTTCAAATCTGACTTTGACTCACACCAATACAAATAGTGTTAAAATATCTTATTTTTGTTATTTTCAAATATAAAGTAAACTTGTACCAAAAAAGTATCCTTTTCAGTGATTAGTCATATTTTCTGGCTTTGGAGAGAGGTGATTTTTGAGAATAAATACATACAAACTTTCTTGCTTTTGGCAAACTAATCAAAGAGAAACACATGGCAACAGATTAAAAAATATTTTTAGAAATGGCTGTTGATTACAATTTATAAATTGAACAAATTGTAAACTACATCTTAGATTGTTTATTTTTTCATGGTTCTGATACAGTTTTAATGTTCTCAAAATCAAGTACTCTGTTCACTTCACCTTCATGATGAAGTTATGTAATATAAACTAAATTTTAAAATGCAGTTCCTCTCACATCCCTCAAGAAACAATTTTAGGAAACAATGCCATATGAAGTGAAAAACAAAGAGTAAGTGGCTACCCTGTTCGTCTATATATTTTCTCTGTTTATTCATTTTAAATGTATTTGGTACAAGGGCTCACTTTACAGCTCAGACTGACAGTGATCCTTCTGTTTTTAGGCTCCCCAGCTCTGAGATTATAGGAATGTGCCATCACGCCAAGTCTTGGTGGGCAGCACGTGGTGAGGGAATTGAACCCTGATCCATGTGCTTGGTTAGGTGCTTAGTCCACTGAGCTATCTCATTGACCCTTGCCTAGATCTTTTGAATGTAGAAATTTGTTTAAATTCCTCATTTAGGTGCAGGTTTGAACCATAGTGCAGCACGCCATACTGGCTGAGCCAGCTACTGAAACTGAGCATAGGGGCACACGCTTGTAATCCAGCCCAGGGTAGGCTCAGATAGAAGGATCACTGTGAGTGTACCAAATAAATAAATGTTTTTTTTTTAAAATAACTCTTAAAAAGAAATAAAATCTTCATTTATGTTGTGTACTTAGGAAATAATTCCATTCTTACTAGGTTGATCCCAAGCTCAGAATGAATACTCTTGGAACATTACAGTTTGTGCATGTGATTACGCAAGCACAGGTTCCTTTTCTTCTTTCCATTAGCCAGTCATCTTAAAGTAGCCTATTGCTATTCATAAATTGTACAGTGTAGAACCTGTATCACCTCTCTGTACTAATGATGTAGAGATGTAGTCAAATCTTTCCACTCTGCTATCCTACAATTTTACTTGCTCATTGATATAATCTTTAATGGATACTTCGATGAATAAATTAACAAAGATTTTATAAAAAAACAAGTACATAACATGTTATTGATGCTGTAAATGTTGAGCAGGGTGCTGTTTTACGATCACTGACTCACAGTGAAGAAAACTCACCAAATCTCTTGTGAATGATGAATTGTATTTATAGAAAGAAGCTACGTGCATTGTTTTGGGTTATGCAACACAGAGCAAATTTTTAAAAATCAATGATTAATCAAAATAATGATGATGATAATGATAACGATGATGATGATGATGATGATGATGATAAGATTAAAGCACCTGCTTAGGCACCCTGCTGTGCTGGCCCTGCCTCTGGGGTGCACTGAGAGGGTGATTGAGACTGCACGTGGTGGAGAGTGCCTGTAATTCCAATGCTTGGGAGGTTGAAAACAGGAGGATCACTGCAAGCCTGATCTGCATAGTAAGACCATGTAGATCCTGTATTAATTACATAAAATGATAATAATAGAAAATGAAGAGGTAAGCCAATACTTAAGGTCTGCAAAATAAAAGCTATTGAGCAGGAAAGGTATCACTATACCACAAAGAGTCCCTAACTTTTGGAGGATATTTTGTTGCCCTTCTAGTTATTTTGAATCCTGTCTTTGCTTTTTGTATTTCCTTGCTCTAATTGCCTGAATCATCTTCATATTAGCAATGAGGGTCATAATTTCCATTTACGAATTTGTTTAAAAATGAAGCTTCAATTAATTTTATGCAATCTACTCTTAATTAATGTTTATTGAACATACTCTATGTAAATGAACTTTGCAAAGAGCTTTAAATCAAAGTCATATTTTGAAAGTCATCTCACAAAAACTGAAAGATTTTCTAAAGCAAGTAGCTTGAGTCAGCGACAATTATTTCTCTTCTATGAACAACCATTTTTTTTCTTTCTCAGACCTCCCATTTCAGAGAAAAATGCAGATGATTGTATACTGCTGCACTTCATAGATCTTCATACCGCAAGAGATTTCCAAACAAAGTTGCTCATCGCCTCACTCAATAAATCGGGGAAACAGAACAAAGTGTTGAAAAGAAAGAGATTTTGAGCAATCATTCGATGAAAATTTAGTACAAGTAATATAATGATTTCACCTTCCCTCCACCTCTAGAAAAGATTTCTGGGATCATTTTATTGAGGCAGTCAAGTCTGTTGGTTACTCTAGATGCGATGTCTTATGCCTATTCCTTGTTTGGAATTTTGTAAGTGCTTTGAAATACATCTTTGCAATAAGGAATGACTAAAAGATATAGCCTGCCAAAGGGAAAATGTAAGGTGCTTTGCACTATACAGGTGGAATTTGATATGGGAATCTCTGACCATTGTAGTAAGACTGAAAATGAGTATGTTGCCATCACTAATGACAAAGTGATAAATGGAGCATGGATCCCAAGGAATCATGTGACACTATTAAATTGAGTTCTGATCACTCTTATGGAGAAGTGTGACCTCCCTGCATTCCTGTTTGAAAAATGCACTGAATCTCTTATCAAAAAATGTAGGAAACAAGAATATCTTAGAGGTGTAATTTATCTGCACTGACAGGCCGAAATAAATATCTTATAGGGAAGATAGCAGATAAGTGTATGTTAGTGGTGACATCAAGTATTAACATTTGATAGACTAATAAAGGAATCTGTATTTTCCTTTTATTGTGAAATATGTAAGGGTTTGTTAAATATAAGACCAATACTTTGTGTTCAAGTGTTTAGAATTTAGAGGAGACTAAATGGTAAAGACATCAAGAAATTTATGGGTACCCAAGAGGAAATAATATCTGGATTGATCAAATTTTTCATCTAAACAGATTAAGAGGCAGAAATTTAGCTTCAGAGAAAATGACAATAATAAGGAATTTTATACAATATCATCAAATTGCTTTATGAGAAAAGCTAGAAAGTGAATATAGGTCTCATTTCTTCAAATATTTTCTATGAAATACATTTTCATTTGTGCATTACCAAATTCCAGGTGTCTATCTGCCTACTAAAAACTCTTTCATATAAAAACAAGATTTCTTATTTCTATCCTGAAAGTCGGAATCAGTTTCACTCACATTTCAATGTGAATGTAAAGCAAAACATTAAAGCTAGATTAATTCATTGTCCTATATTTCAATTGTTGATCTGAAATGAATCAAATTTTTAGATCAGTGCAGAACTATAATTTTGTTTAACTTAAAAAAGTTTGTCATAATCTTTCTAAAAGTTTTACTTTGTTCTTTTTAATTATGTTGCATGTTTTTCATTGATTAAATCATACATTTTATACTCCAGCTTCTCATAATTCTTTATACTTGTGTAACTGGCCACTTCTCCTTCTTAAGATTAATCACTCACTTTCACTTACCATACTTAACTACCTCTTTAAAGTCTTATATTCTCACTTATCACCTTTCTTGAGTATACTAAATATTCAGATTTTTGTTTCATACTGATCTATGTTCATTAGAGTTTAAAATGTGAAAGGCTGTCTTCACTAATCGTAGTAACTTCTCCTTCTAACCTATGAAATTATGTTCTGTTGCTGTTCTGAACTTTGTGAAATTATTTTTTAAGTTTTTGTCTATTTGAGAGATGTTTCTGGTTAAGCTTGGAATCCAGAATACATGGTTGTGATGCATCCGTGTCTGATGGATGCATCAGAATCACTTTAGGTTAACAAAAGGTAGGTTTTGAATCCCCATTTCATATTATTGAGTAATGGACCTCAAGATTTATTCACTAAATGTCTCCAGCATTCTTCTGCACTTGAGGCTTCCAACCTCATTCCAAATTTCTTTTGTCTCTTGTCCATGACTTCTAAAGTTTGTACTCAGGATTCTCTTCTGATTCCTTAGCTTTTATAAATCTATGTACCATTTTGTACATTGTTATTCCATCACTTAAAAAATGAATAAATTCCCATTTCAGTAAATACAGATTGGAGGCATCAATTAGTGTGTGTGTGTGTGTGAGAGAGACTTTGCACAGGTCACCTAACTGTGCAACTCTAGTAAGAAGGCAATGCTATGTTCCCACATATAACTGAATGCCATTAACAATAGAAAACCAGTTATTGAAATTGCATTCTTATTGATAAATACATTGAATTACTGCTCTGATGTCATTTCATTATTTCCCACATGCCCTTTTTTCCACCCCTGGTATGCTTTATATACCGCTCTCTATGTAATCATTTTAACATCCCGAACTGCTTACATATGCGTGCTACTCTTTCGGCCTTTGTCGTCTAACTGAATTTTGTAGTCTTCTTTCAGCCTTTGTCACCTAACTAAATTTTGTAGTCTTTTGAGGACCTATTTCAAAGTTGATCACTTCTGGGGCTATCCCTTCAAGACACAAGAATATATATATATATATATATATATATATATATATATATATATATATATTAGGAAAGATATGTGACATCTGAATCTACCCTTAGGCTTATTTCTCCAAAACCTTCCAGAAAATATTTACCTTATAATTTCTCTCTGGTGAGTTTGCCTAAGGCTAAGGAAGAAACCAAATATTTTCAGAGAAACATTGGATGAAATTCTGACTACTTCATATATAGAAAGAAATCTCACAGCTAGGAAAAATATATTTATGACTCCTTATTTTGCCTCTGGAACCATAGTGGAATTCTGTACTTTTCTAATCTACTTACAGTAAGCAAAACTGTCTTTTGAAACTGTAACTGAGGGTGATGTTGGTTTAGCTAGTAAACATTGCTAAAACAAAATCCATTTGTGCTTGCTTAAAAGTAAACCACGTTATAAATCATTGTGATACAAAAACATCTAGTTACTGGAGAACTTCAGTACCTTATTAGTAAGAAAAACTAATGGAAAACATTATTTTGTAGTGTTTTCATGAAACTAAACAAAAATGTATGTTTTTTTTTTTTTTTTTTTTTTTTGTCTTTTTGAGACAGGGTCTCACTATGCAGTTCAGGCTGGCCTTAAGCTCACTTTGTAGCTCAGGCTGGTCTCGAACTCACAACAATCGTCCTGCCTCAGCCTCCCGAGTGCTGGGATTACAGGCATGCGCCACCATGCCCGGCTTACAAAAATGTATGTTAATAGTCCTTGAACATATTGGAAGCAAATATTTCACATTTCTGTCTGTTTTCATGAGTATTTGATAGACAAGAATTTTAATGTGATATAAGCTGTTAATAATCACATAAGTGAAATAACTGAGACACATGTGTACATGTAAACAACATCTCTCCTTAATGCAAGAAACTGGAAGAGCAAATTTAAGAGAATAGTAAAATAGATATTCTGAAAGGAAATGAACTACTTAAAAGAAAAGAACAATTAGAATGAGGGAAAGAAAAAGAGAAGAAAGGAAGAAAGAAAAGAAAAAGAAAGAAAGAATTATATATGTACAAGACAGCTGTGATAATTGTACTACTAATTTTTAGTGGTTTTTCAAAGGTACAGTTAAGCTTCTTATTTTTTAAATCAATTATTCATGCCTATATTAGAAACCTGAAAAAATAGCTTGAAAATAACTATAACAACCATTGTTGATTTGTTATCATTTTGCTTTGTTTTTGAAATTCTGAATCACTTGGAATATTTTTTATTCTCTTCAAAACAAATAATAATTTATATTTTATAGTTTCCTATTAAAGACTATATATATAACTATATAACTATATAACTATATAACTGTATATATACAGTCAGTATAGTAAAAATGAATTTTGTAGTCTTTTAGAGACTTATTTCAAAGTTGATCACTTCTGGGAATATCCCTTTAAGAACCAAGAAAATATATATATATATATATATATATATATATATATATATATA
>PVKA01028671.1:0-18900 GCA_004027165.1 Ctenomys sociabilis
CCCTCACTCCCCAGCCTGCCACTACAGTCTGGCCCCTGGGGTGCGCTGAGATAGCGACTGAGACTGGGTGTGATGGCGCATGCCTATAATCCCAATGCACAGGAGGCTGAAAAACAGGATCACTACAAGTCTGATCTGTGTAGTGAGACCCTGTAGATCCCTATACTAAATACATTAAAAAGAAGAGCAGCATGTACATCCCCGAGTACCCACTATGTTCTCCCAGTCATGGCACATATGAGGTCAGCCAAGTTTATCTGCATCTGGGCCTGTCCCTTTGGAAACTGGCACAAGCTCCTGGGGACAATGACTGGGTCTCCTTCTGGTTATACTCTCCAAGGTCTGATAGAGACAGTAGACAAATGACTTTGGCTACAAGGCCAATTAGTGGGACATCCTTGCAGGTTCAAATCCAGACTCTGGCCTACTGGATGAGCTCAGGAAAATTAATGAGCTTCTCTGAGCCTTTGTGTCCCCCGCTTCAGTGTGGTCCTGGTCTCTCAGGATTGTGGTAGGGATTAAATGAGAATTAAGAGCCTTTAAAGGGCTTATCCTGGTGCCTGGCACACAAAGTACTCCACAGATTATTAGCCAAAATAAAGGGAAGATAAAACAAGGGGTGCCTCTGACTCTGATGGCCACGGTTGTGGCTGTAGATACTTGGACCACAGCGAGATCACCAGCCTTTCCCACTAGGGGCCAAGCCCCTCCTGGCTTCCAAGCTGCAGTGCCAACAAGTAACCAACAAGACCGAAGGAGAAAGGCATACGGTTGTGGGTGATGCCAGGTTTCTAGCCTGTCGGAGAACATTCATAAACTGCAAGCATCCTCCTCTTGGGGACAAAAGCCACCAAGGGGGCCTGCTCGATAGATCTTACTCAGATGAGGCTATGAAGCCTTGGGTGCTGCTGGCGGTCAGAAGCCCCAGCCACCGCCAGTCCCTGAACATTGGCGGCTTCTGCCAGAGGTGGCCTAGCATCAAGCGGGTGGCCCTGGCCAACAGGCAACTGCTCCAACTGAGCTGGCTTGAGCCTCTGTTCACTAGGACGGCTCTAACCTGGACAGTGGCAAACAGCCTTGGGAACACAGGGACCAGTGGCCCAGGAAGCAGGACCCCTAGGGGCCATGCCACGCAGCGTGGAGCCATCTCCCTGGCTGTACACGAAGCCTTTGAAGACCTCAGGCCAGGAGAGCAGACTGTGGTGACAGCAGCTGCTCAGTTGCCTGGCTGTATCCTTGCACCAGGTATCACTTTCAGATGTGCCTTGGGACTTGAAAAGCTAACCGGCTTCTCCTGGAAAGGAAGGGAAATCAAGTCAAGGTGTTCTGGACATCTGTGTTGGCCAGAGCCCCCAGTGCCTGGTCTGCACACATCCAGGCTGTGTTGGGCAGATAACATTGCAGCCCTGCGTGCTCAGCAGTTTCAGGCAGGGCTAAAGGCTCCTCTCCCCAGGCAGCTCCCTGATAGCCTGACATTCTCCGCGGATAGTGTAATGGCTCGTTAGGACAATCCTTAAGATCTTTTTTCTCCAGGCCAGAAGAGTATTAAATCCATTACTTTCTGAAACCGCAGCAGCTCCTATGGCTGCCTCTGCCAGGAGGAGGGCTGGGAGCAGCGGGGAAGCCCAGGGCGATGAGCACAGCCCCTCTGCCACAGTGGGGATTGAATCCCAGTCATTCCTGAGCGGCTCGGACAAGCGCTGACTCCGATAGGGAGAATCGCTTGCAACCTGCAGTGCTCCGAGCAGAGTGGCCACTTATCACAGTGCCTGGGAAAGCCAAGTCACGTCCGTGCTATTAAGTACAGCTGGAGAAGCGGGGCCTGGCTCCCCGCCACACCTTCCTGGACTTAATTCACTCACTTGCCCATTCAACAAACCTGCTACAGTCAGCGTGTCTGCACAGAGCAAACCAGGCATTACTTGCAGCACTGGAAACAGCTGAAGCTCAGTGCAGGCCCTCAAGGTTCCCTAATTCTGGAACCCGGGCTCTTAGCCCCGCGCCACGGAGAGAAAGCAGAGGGTGGTAGAGTTGGATGAGAAACAGAATTAATCCTTTATTTTCCTCAGCTTCTAACTGACTTTCAGCACTTTTTTCCTGTTGTGAAAATAGTAACTCCAACTCAGTAGAAATAGAAGTATTTACGCCTTTGTCCCCTGTAGAATTCACATGTTGATTATTGTTGCTATGTTGGTTTCCCTCACACTGATCACTACTTTGAGATTCTAGAAGTAGTTAGGCCCACAGTTCGCTGCTCTTGAAATAGTCCCCTCCTTACTTAAAATAGCACTTTCTGTGATTCTGATTACTCAGAGTCAGCTACAGTTTGAAAATGTTACATGGAAAATTCCAGAAATAAGCCATTCATAAAGTTTGCATTGAAAACTTTTCTGAGTGGTGTGATAGTTTCTTGCCATTCCATCTTGCCCTTCACTGGATACGAATTTTTCCTTTGTCCAGCGTATCCACCCCATACATGCTACCCAGGTGTTAGTCATTAAGTAGCACTTCGGTGATCAGATCCT
Source organism: Ctenomys sociabilis (assembly GCA_004027165.1). NCBI lineage: Eukaryota > Metazoa > Chordata > Mammalia > Rodentia > Ctenomyidae > Ctenomys > Ctenomys sociabilis. Next base: position 2,526 of record PVKA01028671.1, read on the forward strand.
CTGTGGCGGCATCCCGGCGCTACAGAGATAGCACTGCATGACCAACAGAATAATGGCCCCTCGGCCAGGTGTCGTGATGCACGCCAGTAACCCCAGTGCTCCGGAACCACAAATTGGAGCTCAGCTTGGACAACTTAGTGATTTAGTAAGACCCTATCTCAAAAAAAAAAAAAAAAAGACTTAAAGGGCTGAGGATGCAGCTCAGTGCCAAGATCTCGGGTTCAATCCCCAGTGTGGGAAAACAATTTGAAACTTTCTATAAAATTTCTGCTAAGCATGAAGCAAAACCAGGAAATGCTCTGCCTCCCAGGAAGAGTCTGACTCTCAACCTCTTAAATTCAGCATCCAGGCCAACCAGGACCGTCCTCATCCATCACGTCAGCCTCTAGGAAAGGACGCTGCACGAGTCGGGCAACCCAGCCACCATCTTCCCAGAGGGCCCCAGTCCCTCTTTCCAGTGTTCTCTCCTCCTGTTGTCCCACAGACATTAGCACGGACCGTTGTGCCTCATGCCAGGCACACGTTTTGCCCATCCACCAGCGGTGTCCTGGTGAATAGTCTTAGCATCTGCCCGTTTCTCTGATATAAATTCTCCCACTAGGGCCAATTTTAAGACACTAAGAATACCACTGAACACAGAGGTGGGAGGCGACACACAAAGCCAGATATAAACCAGGGGTGCCAGCACATGCTTATAACCCCAACACTCTGGTAGCCTGAGATGGGAGGACTGCATGTTTGAGCCCAACCTGGGCAAAGCTAATAAGACTTTTCAGGGGAGAGTATCATGGTCCCCGTTCTACAGGTGACAAAACTGAAGATCAGCTGGATGAACACCATAAACCTAGAGAGTCGAAACTTACATCACTTTGCTTTGCCAGAGAGCCTCCCCTACAAGTGCAATGTCTTCAGGATGGCCTTGAGCTGGAAATCACAGCAGTGACCTCTGGATGCTGGGCACCTGCTCTACCATCCATAGGCCCCGGATGGGGCCCCAAATGACCTGTCTGCATAGGGGTAGCCTCTGATTCTCCCTAGGGACAGGGACATTTTTCTATCCAAAGGAATCTTAGCAGGCAATAATTACATTTCTCCTACAAATGTTTTTTTATTTTGTTTTTAATAACCCTTTCTTCTGAACCAAACAACAGCCCATTGAGCAGTTCCTGGTCCCCAAAAAGTCTTTCTTGTTCTGCTGGGGACCACTGTGTCCCTCAGCCTCTCAATCTTCCATGCCCAAGGGAAGGCAGGCTGGCCTTCTTAGCCACTGCCACACGGCCATGCGTGAGATCCTAGCCCAGCCGTTTGTCCTTCCTGAGGTGCCGTGTGCTCACGTCTGTCTCAGCCACTGTCCTCATCACTGAGACCCAAGATCAGACACCCACAACTTCATCAAAGGAGGAGAGGTTTATGTTGGCCCACAACATCAGTGCACAGCAGGAGGCTCCGAGGCAGAAATATAGGGGAGGAAAAGACGCTCCAGCCATGACAGTCAGAAGGCAGAGAGAAAAGGAAGGCCCTAAGAATGAGCACACCCCTGCAGCTCGAGCTGTAGGCAGCTGCGTAACGTACGATTAAATGCTGCTCCCGACGCCATCCGACAGAAAAGCAGGCTCGTAAGAACACGGCGATATCTTCATCCACCTTATTCACTAGACCTGGCACCGTAAGACTTGTGGCTCTTCCCTACGTCAAAATGACCATGAAAGGGAAACACTTTGAGTTGAGTCAGGATGTCAAGGCAACCACAACAGCGACAACATTCACAAAAAGAGGACTTCCAGAACTGCTCCAGAAAGCATCTAGAATGATGGGGTCAGTGTGTGTGAGGTGAGGAGACGCCCACTGAGGAGGACTCCTGGCAATGTGTGCCTTTGCTGTACTACACTGTCTCTTAATGTAAACATCCACCATAGTTAATGATCACAGCGCAAATGTCAAAGCTTCTCTTTATCACCTTAATTAAAAAAGGGACTGAGCCAGGGAGATGCCTGCCATAAGCACGGTTAAGGCAAATTCATAGAGCCATGGGCTCATCAGGGTGATTGAAGGAGGCTGAAATAAATCTGGAAATAGATGTACACCGGCCCCCTCCCCGGAGCCTTAACCAGTCACATCAGCTGGTCCCCTGAAATGTCTTTCTTGGTAATTAGCTCACATTCTCAAGGACAAGGATGTGTAGTATTCTTACTTTTGCACAACCTAGCAAAGTAGTAAAATAGCTGAGAAGATAACAAAAGGTGAAGGTCATGCAGGTGGGTATGTGAGAGACAGAACTTGTAGTGATCTTTTTTCTTTTTTTTTTTCCTTCCCTTCTCTTTTAAATGTTTGCAGTTTACTTGCAAACTCCTGGTCATAGAATGGTCAGCCATAGTGTGAATGTTAATACATCATACACTGGATCATACACTTAAAAATAGTTAAAGATGGGCAATTTTATCTTATATAAAACTTACTACACTTTTTAAAAAGTCTGCAACTTCGAAGACAGCCAGTAGCCCCAGGAGCAGCCTGGTACTGTGCTGCATGGTCAGGAAGACCGGTGCTAGGGAGAGGCTGGCCCATCCCTGAGGCCTTTTCTGCCCAGCACCCTCCAGACTCATGACCAAGCACAGGTAGACTTCCTGTCTGCCCCGGGCCTCAAGGCTTCTGGTGAGCATGGTACAACCTCCCAGAGGAGAAGCCTGGGCTCTATGTCCCCCAACACCAGCACCATAGCCCCAAGCAGTGTGGCTGACCCTAAGACAGCCCACAGGTGTACCCTGAAAGAATACACCTGGGGTGGCCAGAGAGAGTACTGGATGTCACATCATAAGAGGAAGGGCTGAGGGAAGGTGGAGGAGACCCTATCCAGAGGACCGTATCAGGCCCCAGCCCCAGAGGCCCAGCAATAGACAGCAGTAGCAGGCCTGGTTGGGGTACCCCCAGGCCCAACATGGGTATGGGTCATAGGCCAGGCTACCAGAGCCCTTGGAAAGAGAAGGGGCTGCCTCCTCAGAGAGAGAGAGAGAGAGAGAGAGTAGGAGGAGGCCACAGCCAGAGGGACACAGAAGTCAGCCTCACCCAGAAGCTGTGTGCTCTACAGCTTTCTTGATGGCACTGCCTGGGTCAAAAGACTCCTGAGCCCCCACCCCAAGCCTGGCCTCGAAAGCCCGAGCTGTAAGGGCCGCATGTGTATCACCCTCAGGAGACACACTCTACCCACGCAAAAGGCACCCCATGGACAAGTATGGCCCTGGAGGGTGACATTAGGACAGGTGCTCCTTACTATGACAGTCAGCACACAGTTGCTGGGGACACACCCTCGTCAGGAACGGGCAAGACGTGCATGGGACACCATTCCCCCCTAAGGAACAAAACTCTGCAGACCTTCCCAGAACCGTCACACACACAACCCTTCCTACAACCATTGCAGGCCTGGGAAGCCTGGCCTCTGCAGAGTGGCCACCCCAGGGTCGCCCTGTAGCAGGCTTCAAGGCCAGCCTTAGTCGGGCCCAGGCAGCCCCTAGAACCATTCTGCCTCACTCACCACCCCTGCCCTCCTCCTATGAAGCCCATCCTTCTGCCCAGGATTAAGCACCTCCCAAGTGGTATTCAGTCTGTGGCCAGTCCCGTTTTGTGGTTTAGTTTGCTTCAGTTTGGGTCCCGGGGAATGAACCCAAGGCTTTTACACTGAGCTATAGCCTCAGCTCTTTTGTTTTTTTCTGAAATAGGGTTTTGTTAAATTGTGAGGGACTCAAACTTGTGATCATCCCAGAGTGCTGAGGTTATAAACGTGTGTCACCATGCCCGCCTTGCCCCAGGGTGTGAGGCCATCTGTGCCCTTCCTCCCTGCCTGGTATCCCTCCCCTAAGCCTCCTTTGTCTGCCCCACCCCCACCCCTAGCACCCTCTGGCCTCTCTACCCACATATGCCTGGAATTCCCTGAGTTGGGAGCTGTCAGTCTGGGCTCCTTCCTCCCCTGTAGCCCCCAGACTGTGCTGGTTCCTGGTGCCTGTCTGATGACCACGGGGTGCATGTAGGGCTGTGGCCTTTCTGGAGATTTGCCCAAAGGCTTCAGCATTAATAGTACAGAGTTTGATTCCAAAATAGCATAAATTACGTCCTGGAATCCATTATGTCCTGATCTGTTAGGCAGGAGGAAACGTGGTCTGCAGCAAAATAAAAGACATCCTGGAACCCATTATGGACTCCGATCGAAGACAAAGGCAGCGAAAAAGGACATTATGGGATCGACGTGCCTAATAAACGACGTGTTGGCATCTCCCTTCCACCGGGATGTGGATTAACAACAGATGTACGACACTAATGTCGATTTGTATGCTAATCTAAAACAACTGCATGGCCTTTGCAGACAAGAATTCTATAAATGCAGCCCAGGTCCCATTCCCTGCAGTGCTGGTGGCAGAGGCAGGGCTGGCTGGTGGGGGCTCCTGCAGAGTTGCCTGTGGCAGTGTGGGGACCCCTAGCTTAGGCTCAGAGTCCCTACACTCCTCCATGTCTCTCTCGGTCTGCAAACCCTGGGGTGCAAAACGTGGGCAGCTTCCAGCTCTAGGGAGGGCAGGAGCTGAGAATACAGCTTTCTTTGCAGGGTTGGAGAGGCCAAAGAGTGAAGATGAATCCCAGCACCGTCATCTGCCGCCAGCCCTGGAGTTATCCAAGGGTTCATCACACAGCTCGCCCACGGTCAGAGCCCTACAGAGCGGGCAGCTTCAGGTTGCAGAGCTGACGGCCTTTCCAAACCCCAATTCAGGGTCAGGATTCTACGTGCACAGATGAAGCAGATGAAGCGCTCAGCATCCAGCCCCAAGCAAGAAAAAAAAAAAAAAGGCAGGGGTGAGGATGATGGCTGAGGCTGGGACAGAAAAGGGAGTGACCAGGAGGACCGCACCCTTTCTGGTTCACTAGCTCCCAAGTCAGTGTCCCAGGAGGGGCCCCGCAGCCCATGACTCACGCTTCTCACACAGCGCTCATGTCTGACTGTGGACGGGGTCTGCAGTGCGCAGGTGTCCGACCCCGGCAGACGACCCTATGCAGCTGGCTGGCTCTGAGGTTCCCTGGGCCCTGCCATTTCTGGATTTCTTATGTCCCCCAGTGGTCCGCATGCTAAAGCTTGGGCCACGGCCATTGGGAGTTGGTGGAATCTTTAGGAAGTGGGGCTTAATGGCAGGAAAACAGGCCACTGGCGGTGGCAGTTAGGGTGGGGTGTGGACTAGAAGGGCTTTGGGATCCACCTGGGGGTTGATGGCGCACACTTCCCGGCCGGGCTGGGTGGGTCGTGGAAGTGTGGTGTGGGGTATGTCTTCTGCGCTGGCACACTGCCATTTTGCCTCCCAGCAGCCGTAGGTGAAGCAGCTCCGCCCAGCTGTACCCTTCCGCCATATTTCTGCCTGAGTCATGAGCTGAGGCTGTGGGCCAAAAGAAACCCTCACCTCCTCTGGGTTTCCAGTGTTGGCTGATTTGTGCCGGTGACAGCAGTGCTGACTCATGCGCCGGCGATGTGCCCCTGGAGGAACTAGGGGGCTCCAAGGATCTTTCCCTGCTGTCAGGAGGCCAACAGGCTTCCTCTACCCGGATGCGCTGCCTCGCACCAGGCCCAGGGGCAACGAAGCCAACCAGCCCGGGCCCAAACGGGTTAGCCAAGATCACCAACCAGCCTTTCCTCCTTACGAACTGATCGGCTCAGGTACTCTGTTGCAGCAATGGAAAGCTGACGAACAGCACCTTACTGCTCCTGGGGCTCAAACAGGGGAGACCTCATCACCTCTCAGCACCAACACGTCCAGAGCTGGCCCCTGGGCCTCTCTCAGCCTCTTCTTTTTTTTTTTTTTTTTTTTTTGCGGTACCAGGGCTCGAACTCAGGCCCTTGCGCTTGCCAGGGAAGCGCTTATTCCACTGAGCCATCTCCCAGGCCCCTTTTTTTTGTCTTTTTGAGACAGGGTCTCACTATGCAGTTCAGGCTGGCCTTAAGCTCACTTTGTAGCTCAGGCTGGTCTCGAACTCACAACAATCCTCCTGCCTCAGCCTCCCAAGTGCTGGGATTACAGGCATGCGCCACCATGCCCGGCTCTCTCAGCCTCTTCTACAGCTGCCATTCCTCTCCTTCTGGCCCCTTCTTTTCCCCTGGTGGAAGCAGAAAGTAAGATGTATATTTTGGCTAAACCCTAACATGCTCTGTTGTCGCACCTCAGCTTCCTAACATCTCTTCTTCTATAACACTGCTGAGAATTGAAAGGGAATATGCGACAGGTACCCGGCACCATGTGGACACTTAGAAGGAGCTGATAAAAGTCACTGTCTTTCTATTCCACCTGTGGTCAAGGTAGCTGGAGTCACCCAGTGCTTCCTTTTCTTCCCTATATTTTCTTTTTTTTTTTTTTTTTTTTTTTTTTTTTTTTTTTTTTTTTTTTTTTTTTTTTTTTTTTTTTTTTTTTTTTTTTTTTTTTTTTTTTTTTGTCTTTTTGAGACAGGGTCTCACTATGCAGTTCAGGCTGGCCTTAAGCTCACTGTAGCTCAGGCTGGTCTCGAACTCACAACAATCCTCCTGCCTCCGCCTCCCGAGTGCTGGGATTACAGGCCTGCGCCACCACGCCCGGCTTCCCTATATTTTCTTGACGCCATAGAGCTGGTCATAGTCCAGCTATGACTGCTTTGTATAAATAACTTATCAGAAGTCGAGACCATCAGAAGGCTGTGTGAAGCTGCCCAATGTCCCAGCTGTTTCAGATGGTACAGCAGTAAGATGGCGGGACTTCTGCAAGGTGGGAGCCCTAAGGAGCAGTGCGACACTGAGCCTTCCATGTGTATATGCAGGACATGAAGCATGAGCAAGGCCGGGACTTCCATGGGGTCAGCCCCCTAAAATCTTAGAACTCTTTGTTACCAAAATGTGACCTATTCCATACTGACTGCTACCCTATCTGACATCAGGAGTTATTGTACAGACAACGCAAGATGACATACAGTGATGTGAGCAGTGCAATATGTAAATATTATTTTTTTATTTCCTTGTCTTTCCCCTCATCATTGTATCAGGATAAATTTGGCACAACGCACAAGTTACATTGGGAGAAATTTAGCTATTTTATTTTTCAGAGGCTTCCAACCAAGCTACTTAACAATGTCAAGAAAAAAAAGTACATGCTATTATAATAGTCATTATTGTTCGCATTTGTTGAGCATTTGCCATGCGGCTAGATAAGTTACTTAAATCTTTATCCAATCTTTATAATTCTTGTGGAAGGCAATGTTTATATCACTTTATAAATTAAGAAACTGTGAGGTAGGGGTACAGCTAAAGTGGAGTGCATGCCTGAGGCTCTGGGTTCATTCCCTGACAAGAAAGAGAAACGAAAGAAAGTAGAGAGGTGGGAAGAAGGAACAAAGGAAGGAAGGAAGGAAGGAAGGAAAGAAGGAAGGAAGGAGGAAGGAAGGAAGGAAGGAAGGAAGGAAGGAAGGAAGGAAGGAGGGAAAGAAGGCAGGCAAGCAGGCAGAAAGGAAAGAAGAAAGGGAGGAAGAGATGGGAGGGAGAAGTTGAGACTCCGGAGATTAAGACAACACTTCTAGTTCTGACAGGATGGTGTATAAAAGGTAATCAGAAAAACCTCCTGCTGCAAACCCTTTGAAACGATGGGTGAATTACACCTTTTTAAAAAAAATGTATTTGGTACAAGGTCTCACTAATGCAGCTTAGACTCATAGTGATTTTCCTGTTTTTAGCCTTCCCAGCACTGCGATTACAGGTGTGTGCCACCATGCCCAGTCTCAGTGGTGGGCTCAGTGCTGTGGCATGTGGCACCTGGAATCAAACCCCTGTCCCTGTGCTTGCCTAAGCAGGCACTTAGTCCACTGAGCTACCTAGCTGGCCCTCCAAGTATAGTTTTAAATGCATATATCAGTTCCTGAGAAACAAAGGAGATGCTTGTAAGAATAAAGAGCAAACTGAAGATAAAGATGCTATATAAGAATAGGTGCTGTAGCAGACTTTGGGATTGTGTGTGTGTGTGTGTGTGTGTGTGTGTGTGTGTGTGTGTGTGTGTGTTACCATTATAGTAACCCTGTGCCTCAGTGTGGGGTTTTTACACCCATGAGTTGTGATGATCCAGGAAACAGGAAAGGACAAAACCTCCACAAAATGTTTGCTAGAAAACCTTCAGCCAGTCAGCTCAGGAGAGGAATAGGCAGATTCTCTCTTTTGTCTGGGTTTAAACAGAAAATCTCCCTTGATACATCCAAACCTCAGTCATGTATACATGTGGGTTTGAGTTAACATTAGAAACATACTAGCATATATTCAGAAACCCACAAACCAAATCAGTTCCTGCCCAGGGGTACTCTGGAGCGCCTTATAAAACTTTGTAGAACATAGGCTACAAAGGATTCTTGGGGGGAAAAAACAGGGACAAAAAAAAAATGAGCTCACAATAAAAAACAATTATAAAACAAAAAGAACAAGCTACCAGAAGTAAGAGACTAAATAAAACAATCAGAAAGATTAAAGACAAGACAACTTGAGAAAATAAAATTCTGCTGAGCATAGTGGCACATGCATGTAATCACAGCATTCAGGAGGCTGAGGCAGGAGGATTGCTATGAATTTGAGACCAGTCTTGGCTACATAGTGATTTTTAAGGCTAGCCCTAACTACACAGTGAAATCCTACTGCAAAAATATAAATAAATTCCCCAAGTAAAAAAATAAAGTTTTGATATGAAATATATATATAAAAGGTGTTTCAAATGTCAAAGAGCACAAAGGAGCTGAAAAAAGACAGAAATAAAAAGGAGGTAGGTGTATCTTGTTTACGTGACTATATGACTATATTATGTAGTATAATTATAACAAATAAAAAGGTGTATTGAGCACTGCTCAGAAAAACTGATAAAATAAAAGTTGGATCAGATAACACTGCCCCAAATGCAAAACTGAAGCATACAGAAAGAGATCAGAGAATAGACTGAGGATATAAGCTATCTAAAAGGATTATAGAAGCCAAGAGAAAATGGGAAAGAGGCAAAATCTGATGAAATAATGTCTTAGAGTTTTCTAGAATTCATCTGAATATAAGCATACTCATTTAAGGCTTCAGAAATTATAACAATCCACAGATAGCTAAACCAATCCATACCTAGATGAAGCTCAGTGAATCTGCTGAGCAGTAAAGACAAAGACAAAATCTTACAATCAACCAAAGAAAAAGAATGAATTGCCTCCAAAGACATATTCAGTAGACAATCCAACAGCAGCAACAGACGCCAGAAGATAATGGTACAAGCTTCCAATGTACAGCAAGAAAATAGCTAGTGACCTAGCATTTTATACCCAGCTAAACTGTCATAACAAGTCATGACCAAATACAATAATTTGGGGACCAAAAGGAAAAAAAACTGAAAGAAGCAGAAACTGTGTTGTATCAGAGGAATGCGAATTTTGAAATGAACCCCAACTTTTCAGCTATCAGTGTGCAAAAACTGAGGTCTAAAAACACAAAATATTGATGGAATATGAGAAATTTTTATTGCTGGAATGCTGAGCTTAGAGAGTGGTTGATAATATTTAGAGGAGTTAAAGGGAAGTATTTCTGATTTGGGAAAACTTTTTTTTTTTTTTTTTTTGTCTTTTTGAGACAGGGTCTCACTATGCAGTTCAGGCTGGCCTTAAGCTCACTTTGTAGCTCAGGCTGGTCTCGAACTCACAACAATCCTCCTGCCTCAGCCTCCCGAGTGCTGGGATTACAGGCATGCGCCACCACGCCCGGCTTGGGAAAACTTTTGCTGATATGTACAAGGACTCAGCGGTATTCTCTGCAGCTCTGCTTACAACCGTGATAAAGTAGAAGCAACATATCTTTCAGTAAAAACATAAACTATAATGTACCTGCATAGTAAAATACTACACAGTGTTAAAAATCAACGAACTAGCCAGCCATGATGGCAGATGCTTGTAACCCCAGCACTCAGGAGGGAAAGGCTGAGGTAGTAGGTTTGCCCTGTTTGGGCTACATCGTGAGTTCAAAGCTAGCCTGAATTACATAAGGAGATCCTATCTCAAAAAAAAAAACCAAAAAACAGTGAACTTATGGTAACAGAGTCAATGTGGACAGATCCAATAACTGATTTTAGTGAAAAAGCAAGCTGCAAAAGGATAAATTCAGCAGACTATTGCAATGAAAATATAAAACACACAATAGTATATTTTGTTTATAGAAGCAAAAATGTACGGAATAAAAGTACAAAGGGCTGGCCTGATATCTCAGCGGACTAAAGCACCTGCTTAGCAGAGCACAGCAGCTGGGGTTCCATCCCCGTGCACCCTGTCAGCCCCGCCCCCGGGGTGCGCCGAGACTGGGCAGGCGGCAGGCGCCTTTAATCTCCGCGCTTGCGAGGCTGAAAACAGGAGGATCGCTACAAGTCCCATCTACATAGTGAGACCCTATATCCCCTGTATCCCCTGTACCAAACGCATTAAAAAAATAAAGTACATTCCCCCCCACCCCGGGAGTAACACACACAAACTGAAATTAGTGTTTGGGGAGATACAAAGCGTGTAGGGTGAAGCTTTAGCTGTGCTTCCCTTTTACCCATACCTATAACATTAAATTTCTTTAAAATATACTGCTCTGGATCATTTCAAAATAAAAAAGTTAAAAAAAAAAAACACTAAAGCAAATATGACATAATGCTAGCAGCTATTTAATCTCAGTGGCCTGTATATGTGGATTTTATGGGGTGTTTTATGTACTTTTCAGTTAAATTGAAATATTTCTTACCTAAGTTCTAAAAATTCTCATTTTAATTTTACCATTAGGATGGTAAAAGGTACACTGCCACACCGGGTCCCCTGAGCTGCGCCCTGCTTGTGTGAGGGGACATTCCATTTCCTTGGCTCGGCTGTTTTTGGCACAGACGGCAGTTACACATTTACCACCATACCCCCCTGAAGCCCCCCAAAAGTGACAGAAAAGGGTGGGGTTTCCTTAAAGATCGAAATTGCCAAGGATAAAGGAAACTGCAGAACCGATTAACACATGGTGACGGGCTCTGCCGACCGAGAAAGCTGAGCAGGAAGCGTTTCGACGGCCTCATGGACACCAGAGCGCATCCCTTCCCCCAAAAGGCGCGAAGCCAAGGCAGATGGAGGAGCACAGGTCCCTGCGAAGGAGGAAGTTTCCGGGTCCTCTGCTAGAAACTCAGTCTCCGGAGCAGCAGTGCGCGAGTCAAGCAGCCCTGGACAGCTGGTAGTGTGTCCCCGTGAAACCATAAACCTTTCCCATTATTGGGCAATTCCTAGTGATATCTTACGTGGCTCAGCCGTCGAGTCTGTGCAGGTGACAACAGAAGGCTGAGTAGGAGAAAGCACAGGGCAACGTCTACCCTCAGTCCATTCAAAATCCTTGTGTATCAGACATTGCAAGCCCTTGTTCAGTTGAATGGGCTAAACGTAGCATTTACAACGACAGTATTTCAACCTACCTTTGCATGCGCCTGTGAAGAGAGGTGTCAATTCACTGTTCTTAAGCATACACATAAGCTTTCGTATTTAATTATTAGCTTAATCGTGTATTGTTTCATCTACAGTTGTAATAAAAAGAAAATAAAGTTTTGTTACTCATATATATGACCCATATTATATATTGTAGGCTATATTATATCAGATATTTTACATTTGGCCTGGGACAATGTCTCTGTACTCAGAGCAATCCAGGCAACCTAAAGTTTGGACACTCGTGTGAAAAACCCAAGGAATCCGTAAGTGAAAAATACCAACCACCAGGAGAGGTCCCAAAGTCACACTGAAAACTGAGGAATCCACCGCAAATTCATGTACTGAACATCGACTCACTCCCACCGCCTCCACGCCCCACCCGGCTTCCGGAAGGCAGTGGAAGGTCTACACCTTCCAAGTCCAAAGCTAGACACTTTTCTCAGGGGGATCTGGCCAGCTCAAGGGATCGTCACCGAGGGCTCGTCATCCCATGCACGCTCCACGCTCTGCATCTGTACACACACACACACACGCACACACTCACACACAAACTTCACACTTCTCACGCCAATGCGCACACACACAAACACGCATGCATGAACATCACACACGTGATTCACACACACGGTACACACATCCCATAGGCCCACGGTACTTTTCGGTGCACATTAACAATGCAGGTGTTCTTTGGTTTACGCCAGAGTCACATCCTGATAAACTGAGAAGTTGAAAATATCATTAAAGTCGAAAAATGTTTTGAATATGCCTGCTGTGCATCGTCAGGTAGTCACACAGCACACTGTAGGATGTCAGTTGTTTCCTATTGTAGCCATGTGGCTGACTGCATGTGCTTCCCCCTCAGACCATAATGGTCACTACACACCCCTTGCATCAACATGTATGCATATGTGGATATACAACATAACCATGCATAATCACCAGTCGTCCTACGCATGCTAGCGCATGTGCACATCATAAACACAGTACACGTACATCACACACACACACACACACACTTAGGAGTCCAGCCTGTGACCCAGCAGCCTTAAAATCCCTCTTGCTGTGGTCTCTGAATGAGGTATCTGAAAACCTTTTCAGTGGAACTAACCAACTGACCCCCTACTTCTCTCCACTCATGGGGTACAGGGTACCCCAAAATATGGCACACCAGCATTTGAGAAAATAGCAGCAGAAGGGTCATTCTGACCTTCACCTGCCCTTCTTCCCTGAAGCGGGCATGAAAGGACTCTCTGACCTTCCTCCAATGTAGGTCCTGTGTGAAAGGGGTCTTCCTCATACCTTAGGACTTTCTTTTGGAAGACAAGGACATACAAGAGCCTGAGCAAATGGACTGGCTAATCTCCTGTCTTAGCCACGTTCCCATGGCAGGGACACAGTACCCAACACTCATAATGTGAAGAAGCCATTTACCTCACCTCATGTTTTCAGTGGGGTTAGTCCATGGTGAGACGGCTTCAAGGCAAAAATAGCCTGGGGAAAGGGTATGGTGGAGAAAGCTGCTCACCACAGGGCAACTAGGAACAGAGAGGAAGAGCCAGAGACGAGAACATTCCCTGCCAGGTCACAGCCCAGGAACCTTCAGCCATGAGTCATGAATGGACTAAGTCACCGATGAGCATAGCGTCCCATTCGCTGTCCACATACAGGAGACCTTAGACCTAAACCACACCACTCCCCCAGTTTATAGCCCCTAGCTCCCCCCCATCTCATCATCCTTCATGACTGTTCACTCCTCATCACACTGAGCATTGCACACAGGCTCCCCTGCTTCTTCTGGTCTTGGTTTCTGAAGGTTTCCATGCCAGGTAAAACATATATTAAATAAACCTATATGGTTTTCTCTTGTTAACTTGCTCCTGCTGAATCGAACAACCAGTGATGTACACACGATGGTCCTATTGGGCAGCTTATTCCACCCAATAGGACTGTCCCATGCCACCCAATGGGACAGTTGTGTATGTACTACTAGTGGTCCAGAGCTGCCCAGCAGAGACATAATCATGAGCATATGTCTTCTGTTATGGGGGCCTCAGCTCTGAACCTAGCTATCTTGTCTCCCCTACCTACAACCAACCCCAAGTCCCAGCCATCCCAGAAAAAAATGCAGTCTTCTATGTCAACCATTTCTGCATTTGTTTCCTCCTCCTCAAGAGGGCTGTAGGAGAATGGAGAGCCCCGGTGCCTAGTAACTTTCCTGTTGGCCAAGATGCAGACCTAACACCCACAACTTTTAAAGGAGGAGAGGTTTATTTTGGTTTATGTTTTCAGTCTATGGTCAGCTGGCTCCCTAAAACATGATGGCATGGCAGAGAGCTGCTCATGGCATGGGGGAAAGGAAGCAGAGGGCCACAGGAAGAGCCACAGAGTGAAATATAACCTTGGGGTATCCACAGCACTCCACCTTTTCTAATCAGGCCCTACCTCCCCAAAGCGAATCATCTGTAAGCCCCCAAAACCAATCACTTTTCAAAAACAACACTGTATGTCTCTTAGTAGACATCTAGCTACAAACCATTCTTCTTAGTTTCTATTCTATACAGTCACTGTCCGTGTACCCTTCATCTAATCACTCAGCCATCTGACCTTAGCCTTCACACCTGTACAATGGGATCACCACTTTATCTACCTACTCCATGACGTTACTAGGGAGGTAAAAGGAAATAACTCTAAGTGAGCACATTCAGGCACTGAATCTACTTTCTGAGAGCCCACTGGGTGCTGGGCACAGAACTGGGCACTTTCTAGAAGCATCTAGGCTTCTCAACCATTTTTCAGGGTCTCATTTCCCCATTTCCATTTCCATTTCATAGCTAGGAGGGAGTGGGGCCAAAGCCCATTTTTTCTCCATGGTGACATCCTTGCAGGCCAAAAAGCATCAGAGAAAGACCCAGACCTCAAAGATCAAGCAAGAAGACATATACGCAGGCAAGTGAGAGAAACAGAGGAGATCTCTAAGCCAGTAAGAGAAGCACTGAACAAGACATCTAGGCCATAAATTGCTGTTCAGAGAGGGAGGCAGAGGAATTCTGGAACATTCTGAGCCTATGTTGGGAAACACAGGCACTGCTTGGCTATAAAGAACATGGAGGAGATTCTTATAGGAGCTGGGGACCCAGAGTTAAACATTCCCTGAGCAAAGCTGGGGCATCTCTGGGGCTCCCCAACACTTCAGCTGGAAAGAATAAATGTCTGAACCATGGATTCCAAAGTTTATGAGCTCCCAAGAGGATGGGGCACCTCATAAATGGGACCTGAAGGCAGAATGGTTGGCAAGAAAAGAGCTGGCACCATCACAGCTGCCATGCTCCCTGGGAGGGCATGAGGGACACGACCCTGCCCACCAGTCCTAGAATCACACGGCTCTGAAGCACAGCTCACTGACGCACTGTCCCAAGATCCAAGCATCCTCCCACACAGGAAAGGTGTGATGGTGACTCAACCTCAGCCATCCTACTCAGTCTCTGCCGTCACCTCGCACCTGCAGGGCCGGGGTGGAACCCTTGAGGTAGATGGCCTGGGAGTAGACCGTGACGTTGTCACACCCCAGGACTGGCTCTAAGAAATGCCACCGCCAGGCACTGTCGTGTCCTCTGCCTGGAATCCAAGGCCCAGGAAGCTGTGTTCTGCACTTACAGAAGCATCCCAGCCCTCTCAGAAGGCCTCCATGTCTGTGTATATCTGGGGTTTTCCCCAGTGCCTGACACAGAGCTCCTAAAACCCTTGGAATTTCCGCTGCAGTAGGAGAGTCTCTAGCTGTTCACACGCTCCTCTGTACTCTGACTTGGTGCCAATGAGTGAGTCCTGCTGGGCCCTGGACAGCTTCACAGCTAGAGGCACCAGCCACGGAATGAGAGAACAGGATCTTTCAGCCTCATCCCTGATGCCCAAAGAGGGAAGGGAGCTGGTGACTGAGAATCACCAAGGGCCAACGACTTAATCAGGCCAAGGAAATGGAGCCCCATACAACAGTCCTAAAGTGGGGTTCACAGAGATTCCACACTGCTGAACTCACGAACCAACCTCTGTCCCCTGCCCAAGTGTCTCTTGGTGGTTTTCTTTCTAATCACAAGGAAGGTACTCTCCTGAGTTCAATATAGCAGTCCATCAACTATTTACCATACAGCTCAGTGATAGAGCACTTGGCTAACCTGGGGGAGGCCTTGGGTTCAAGTCCCAGTACAGCAAATAAGTAAATAAATAAAATAAATAAAAGGCATGACGGTGGCCTCATGCCATCCTACTCAGTCTCTGCTGACACCTAGCACCTGCATGGCCAAGGTGAAACCCTTGAGGTAGATGGTCTGGGAACAAACCATGATGTTGTCACACCCCAGGACTGGCACCATGGAATAAAATAAAAAGGATCTATCTTTTCAGAAGACTCAGTGATTCATACCTGTAATCCCAACTACTTAAGAGGCTGAGGCAGGACAATCTCAATTTTGAGGCCAACCAATGGAATTTAGCACAATCTTATGTCAAATAAATGTAAAAAAGACTGGGGTTATAGCAAAATGTTCAAACCCCAATACAAAGACAAAACTCAGCTTGAACCAGGAGTCATGAAAATCTGAGTTTCTAGGCTGGCATCTAAATCCCACTGGAGCAGTCTTTTGGGAAGGGCCCTTCACCATGGGATTCCTCCGATTCCGGGCATCATCAGAGTTTCACTGAATGCTGACACCCAGCGTGTGGCAGAGAACCAGAGACTTCCTGCTGGGACAGTGTTTTGGTGTTGGAAACACTAAAATACCATGACAGTATCTACTATGCCCAGTGCTCTGCTGGGCCACAGATCAGGAGACAGAAAAGATTATTCTGGAAGATTCTCCAACCCTATCTCCACCTCCCCCTTTTCTTTTTTCTGTAC
>PVKA01028671.1:19000-29235 GCA_004027165.1 Ctenomys sociabilis
ACTCCTGTATTGCGCACAGAGAAGTGACGTGGAAGTGGCGTTTCCCTTCCTGACCCCATCATCTTTCCCTTCATGTGTTCAAGACACAAAAACGTCTTGTTAAAGTTTTATGGTCTAACCACTGAGCCTGCTGCTTTGCCTCCCTAATTTATACCTGACCGCGTGTCTAGACATGGCATCACGGGAAGGTGTGCCTCTCTCAGGGCGGGATGACGATAGCCAGAGCTCATCGCTGCTATGGTGGCCACTCTGCAGCCCCGAGCCCTGCTGCAGAGAGTGGGGAGCACATGGCTGGCTTGGAGGATGTCACAGACATCAGAGAGAGGCCCTGCAGCAAGGCTGCCCCTTGCGACCTCCTCTGCAGAGGAGAAACTGACAAGCAGGTGATTTATGCAAGTCACAACTTCCTGCCTCAAATCCAACTCTGTCCAGCCACCTGTGGGCCCCCAAGCTCCATCAAGGCTCACTGATGCCTTGGAGGGGACCTCAGATCCCAGCGACCAAGCTCCTCTCCCTGAAAGGCAGGCCACTAACTCTGGCCTCCATTTAGGGACTCCTGATTCCCTTGCTTGTCAGGGCTGCCCATGGCCCCTGATCAGCTGGGGGACCTCATTTCTGGGCCCTTGGTGCCCAGGAAATCTGCACTGGGATCCAGGCCTCACAAAAGAAATGCAGAGGCTGAATGTCTGTCTTCCTCTGTTTCTATCTTTCTGTCACTCCTGTCTCTCTATGTCTGTCTGTCTGTCTGTCTGTCTGTCTGTCTGTCTGTCTGTCTTTCTCTCTCTCTCTCTCTCTCTCACACACACACACACACACACACCAGGACATGAATAACCAAGGTCATAGGGTCCACCTTGCTCTGAAACATCCATATTCTGAAGGGGAAGACACAAAAACCAGTCAACATGCATACCTAACACCCTTGTACCTAGCACTGGGCAAGTTAGTGGAATAATGATAGCAACAAAAACTATTTGATATGGGTCTGCTATGTGCCCTGTCACCTGTTTTAATCTGCAGTATGATTGGGTGTCATGATGAACGCCTGTAATGCCAGGGACTTGGGAGACTAAGGAAAGAGGACTGCAAGTTGAGCCCGGCTGAGGAAACTCAGCAACTTAGCAAGATGCTGCCTTTAAAAAGTTAAACTAGGGAGCCAGGGAGATAGCGCAGAGGCACAAGTGCCTGCTTGGCGAGTGCAAGGTCCTAAGTTTGATCCCTGGTACTGCAAACAAACAAAATAAAATAAAATGAAAATTAAAGCTAAAAAAGGGGGTTGGAGATGAAGCTCAGGGAGAAAGCCCTGGGCTCAGTCCCTAGCATCGCTACCACCCACAAAAGCAACATAATGATGCTTCAAGGCAGGAACAGGTGAGGAAACTGAGACTTGGGCAGGAAGTGATGTGAGGAGCCAGCGGGCGGGCGGGGCTGTCAGGATTTGCTGAAACCCGAAGCCTTTCCAGCTGGGGGGAGAGGACAGTCAGCAGGGGGAGGATGGGTGAGACAAATGACAAATGTGACTCCTCTGCCAGGCACAGGTGCTCTCCTGTGGAAGCTGAGCCACGGGGGACCGGGCAAGAAGAGCAAGGGTGGAGAGTCTCTGTCGCCACCAGCTGCTCCGGCCCACTCTCGCACTGGGAGGTGCGGGCAGACACGTGCAGGCCCCTAGAAAGGCGACACTGCTCTGAACCATGCTCGTCCTTTTTATAAAATCACCACGCTCTGTTCATGGGTTTCCAGTGTGTCACTGGTGCTGCCTGTTCCAGTGCTGTCCTACCCAGGAGTATGGGAGGTAAAACAGCTACCAAGCCCACCTCTGCCCAGGCCCCAGGTGGTACAGAGGGGACATCCTAGTCAGTTGTGGGGCATTAGGAAGAATAATGTTTGTTTGTTTTTTAAGACAGAGTCTCAAAAAAAAAAAAAAAAAAAAAAAAAGACAGTCTCACTTTATAGCCCAGATTGCCCTTGTGCTCACTATAAGGGCCAGATTAGCCTTCAATTTGGGATCTTCCTGCTTCAGCCTCCCAAGTGCTAGGATTATGGGTGTACACCGCCATACAAGGCACAGGAAGAATAATTTTTAAGTGGAGCTCAATTCCTGGAAGGCAAGTCAGAAAAGGACTAAAATTCCCTACATCTGGGCCAGATGTGGTACAAGGGTCACATTCCCTAGGGGCAGAAGGACCAGGCCAGCAGGAAGAATCTTCCCACTGCGGATCCAGGTACACATTCATGTGTGGGGGAAGAGAGAGCTTCGAGACCCTGCAGAGCCTAGTTAGCCTTGCCAGGCTGTGCAGCCCTTGCTAAATCCCACTCTTAGCTTTGAGATATCATTTCCATGGTCAGTGGGGTGAGGGGAGGGAAGGGACTTCACTCTGC
Source organism: Ctenomys sociabilis (assembly GCA_004027165.1). Classification (NCBI taxonomy): domain Eukaryota; kingdom Metazoa; phylum Chordata; class Mammalia; order Rodentia; family Ctenomyidae; genus Ctenomys; species Ctenomys sociabilis. The sequence goes on from PVKA01028671.1 coordinate 21,380, forward strand.
TTCTCCTATGTGCCAGGGAATCTGAGCAGCAGGAAACACATCAGAAGACACAGAGCACGTGCTCCTGCAGCTGAGCCCCTCCGCCAATGCCTGCACCCCACAATCAACACTCTCACTTTCCAGGCTCCAGCAGAATGGGGGGCTCACAACCCATAGACCCCTTCTTGAGGGGTCTCTCTACCTGAAGGACCCTATTCTAACATGAAAGTGCCCTCAGGTCAGAGGCATAGAGATCCCAAGGACACTGTGGTGCTGGAGGCTCCAGGAAGAGAAACAGAAGTGACTGGAAGGTCCTGCAAGCCTGGACATGTGAGCTAACGCTGCCTCAGAAGAGCCTCAGGGAACTCACAGGCTTAGCAATCACCCCTGTGGTATCACTCTGCCCCCCGCCCCCTGTGAAGGGCCAGGGGACAGAGAAGAAATGGCCACGCAGAATGCCAAGTTCCCTAGACATGCACACAAACCAGTCACACACCGCACTTTGTGACCTGGGCCAGCCCTGGGTGGGCACTTTCCAGGAAAAAGCAGGCAGATGACATCTGCGGATATTTACAGCCCTCCACAGCATGATGGGAGGTGACGAAAGCTGCTTGTCTGACCATGAAACCCGTCCCAGTGGCTGGACCAGCTCCAGGTGGCGACGGAGGATCAAAGGCCTGGGGTCCACTGAGCAGCAGCAGATGGCAAGGGGAACCCACCCTGCACTCCTCCTCCAGGCTAGCTGGGGCCTAGGAGATGCCCCCTTCACCTTAGCCAACCAGAAAGCTGGCAGGAGAGGTGGACACTGTCACTGTCCCCATATCCCCTGGTGGCTGCAATAGGGCCTCACTCAGATAACATCAACATCTCTCTCCACCTCAGCTACTCACCCATAAAACGGAGGTGATCAGATGCCTCCATCTAACCCTTCCATGTCACACATGGGACAGTACCGCTAAGGGTGTCTGAAGTTACTCTTCTCTTGTTGCTGGGACAAATACCCAACACCCAAAATGAAAGAAGGAAAGCTTTGTTTAGCTCACAGTTACTGGAGGTTTCTGTCCCTATTCAGCGGGGTCCAGGGCAGAGGGGCACAGGGCAGAGAGCAACCTTTCATGGCGGCCGCGGAGAGTGAGAGCACAAAAGGAGGGGTAGCAGCAGGCTTCTCTTCCCTCCTTACATTGTAAGGCAAATCGCGTGCCCCAAGGCAGGTGCAGCTTGGACAACCACAGTAATCAATCACAAGCCATCCCATGACTGCAGGAGGCTTTTGGGGGCCACCTCGACACAAGCCGTAACAAAGGGCATCTGTCCACTCACTCATCCATTCATTCAGGAAATGCTCCTGGGTTCAGCTCATACCTGCCAGCACAAGGACATAACCTGCATGGGGCTCACTCATGAGAAGACAGAGGAAAGCGTATTCATTGGGCATTTTCTTTTCTATATTTTATGCCATTGGATACCTTTGGGAATCTGTGTGTGTGTGCACAAGTGTGTGTGTGTGTGTGTGTGTGTGTGTGTGGTGTTATTTCCCAGTGTGAACCCACTGGGAAATAAACCTTCAAGTTGCCTGGGCTGGGCTCTGACTTGTGATCCTCCTACCTCAGCCTCCCAGAGTACTGGGGTCACAGGTATGCACCACCATGCCCAGCCTGGGAATCTTACAAACCTAGAAAGAGACTACTCCTTCCTGGATAGCTAATTCCTAACTATAGGAAACGGCATACTTGGAAGCATGCCTCCAACACAAGCAACCTCCCTTCCCTAACGCTCACATGCAGAGCCAATATTTCCATCCCAGTGTCCTAGACCGTCCCAGTGCCAGGCCGCCAGGCTCCCACAGGCCGCCCTCACCCTCAGCGTGGCAGAAGCTGCAGACCAGCAGGAAGTCCCAAGCTTTTCATTTTCCCTGCCTTGCATTTCCAGGAGAATTCCTGCAGAGGCAGGAATTCCTCTTTGTCCTGCTTTTGCCTCCTGACCAAGACCCAGGGCTCACAGAAAAGGTAAGCTCTAACTTCTCTGAGTGCACCGACTTCTTTGTGTTACTACTTGGTCATCTCCAGAAATTCAAGTCCTGCAGGTACCAGCAGCACAAGTCATCTCACAAGTTGGAGAAGACTCTGGAGTGAAGGAAAATGGGTCGTGGAAGGTGGGCAGCTCTTGCGAGCAGCTTAGCTGAGAAAGGAAGGGGCAGGGCGTTGTTTACACAAAAGGGTATTTAGACTCAATCCAATCTGGTTGGGTTTTGTTTTCCAGGGGTGGGATCAAACCAAGCCCCTCATGTGTGACGGACAAGTGTCCTGCCACCAAGCTGTCGCCAATCCTTACACACTGTTTTCCTGTAAGAGATGCTCTTTATGGGATGATGGGAAGGAACCTAGTGGGGGAGAAATGTGGGCTCTAGAGAGATGGGTGCTGACCAAGGGAGCTTGCTTCGATCCTGAGAGCCACGCCCACCCTGAGGTCCTGACCTATGACATCCTTTTCTTTTTGGAGGATGGGGACCAGGCATCGAACTCATGACCTCACACTTGAGAGGCAGGCGCTGTGACACTGATGGGATATATCCCTGGCTGACCCATGATATCTTGAAAGAAGCAGAGCGCTTCTTTTATAACCATGGGATTGTCACTCACTTCTCTGCCCTTCCACACTCGGGAGCTCCTGTACTTTCCTTTTTACCAAAGTGACCCAAATGTTCGGGGCAGTACTTGGACCCCCTAAGCACTTCATTCATTTTAAGAAGTGGGCTCTTTGCTTGTCCCTTGTTTTAATGACAGCCATGGAAGGCGAGGCTCAGAGATGCCAACAGAATCCCTGGGACTCATTTCCCTAAAATGCTGAGCTCTGCAGATCAGCCAGGGGCTGTAGCCTTCTCCCAGGAGTGCTCCTGGGCTCCAGTGCAGAGCGAGGGCTGGGGTGAGAGGGCAGCCTGGCCTTGAACACAAATCAGTCGGCCCCATGCTTGGCTGCACTAGCTAAGTCACTTGCCCCGGGCCTGCCCCTGCCCATACAGGGGCCCGCAAGATTCATTTCCTGTCCTGGCCAGATTCATTACAAGCCAGAAAAAAAGTAAAGAGAGAGACAGAGGAAGCGAGAGAATTCAGTACTTGCGTTAAACATCGCATCTCCTGATGGGTGCATCTGTCAGCTTTGTTTGTGGCGAGTCTCACAACACCAAGGCAACATGAGATCTGGCCCCTAAATCATTAAGAGACAGCTTTAGGGATTGCAGGAAGGAGCCAGGTCAGAATCCAGCTGCCCCATCCCTTGTGCTGGGACAACTCCAGGTAGGATTTTCTACAACCTCCAAGCCGCAGGCAATTCAGATGAAGAGCAGTTGCCCAAAGCTGGAATGCAGCTCGGGGGTGAGGAAGTGCCCAGATGCAGGGTCCCTCGGGCCCACCCTCTGCACTGGAGAAAGAGGTTCCACAAGAAGCGAAAAGACCCAGGTTCCAGCTCTGCGTTGGCCACACCACAGCCAGAGAACATGGCCAAGATTTCTTCTTTCTGAGCCTCACTCACTTTCTGCATCTACAGAGCAGAGATGATACAGCGAACAGAAAGCCCTGTCCACATTGTGAAGCCCCACTGCGAGGTGAAGAATGTGCCACACGGAAATGAGGCTGGTGTCACCCCTGGTGCCAGCCAGATGAAACTAACAGGAGGGACATCTGTGGTAGGAAATTAAACCCCGAGACGAAAGGCTGGCATCTTATCTGACATTCAGGGCTGACTCTTTTGATTTGTACTGGTAGAAAAATCATGCCCTGGTATATAGCCAGTCAGAAACTGTTAAAGAACGCTAGCTATCTAGGGGTTGGAGCACAGCTCCTGGGAGAGCCTGTGCTTAGCGCTTAGCATGTGTGAGCCCCTGGGTTCCACTTCCAGCAACACACACACACACACACACACACACACACACACACACACACACACACACAAGCATAGCAAGCCACCATGTAATCAGGCAGACTCCTAGGGAAAGTGTGAGCAGAGATCTTGCTCAAAGGATGTTCACAAAGTTTCACTTCTAGACATGATGGAGTAACTTGTATCAGACTAACTATACTTTGGATAAAGTATATTTTTTAAATAAACAATTGTTAAAAGGCATGAGAGGGAAACAAACTGTTGGTAGAAAGTAAAGAGGTTTCACTCATTGAAAAAAGACTGTAGGATTCTACAGGGCTCGGCTTTTCCCCAAGGGTGTGCGGGCAAGGAAGGGTGACCAGAACTCAGGTCTAGATTGCAGTCTTAGGGCTTAAGGCTGCCAGAAGCCTTGGGAACCAAGGGGAGAAATCTAATCAGGGATGAAGCTACAGGAACTGGGAGTGCTAGGGTGGAGCCCAACGAACTCAGGAGGAAGCAGCCAGCTAGGGATGCTACACTTCCCAGGAGAGGGGTCAGCTGCTGCCCCAAGAAGGGAGATCAGAGAAAGCCAGAGCCTCTCCATGTTAGGAGCTTAGTTAACATCTAGGGCTTGCTTTGGAAACCTGGGAAAGACTACCTGAAAGGCAAAAACTACATCAGGTATAAGGATTTTATCTGCCCATCCCAATAAAATACAAATTCTGAGCTTTCACAAATACATAGCAATTTTATTGCCTGCTAGAACAAAAATCAGCACTCTTCAAGAAAATCAGAATCTCTACAACATGTTGTTCAAGGTTTCCAGAGAGAAAGAAGAGGAGACAGACAGACAGATAGACAGACACAGATACACACAGAGACACAGACAGACAGATAAAGACAGAGACAGAAACAAAGATGGACAGAGAAACAGATATAGAAAGGAAGGAAGGGGGAAGGTAAGGAGGTGGGCAGCTTCTACTAATATGAACGAACCCCTCAAAAGACACAGATATTAGAAATAGAAGAGAAAAACTAAGTTATGAGTAGATGAAGAAAACTTAGCAGAAAAAATATAAGCAACAATGAAAATAAGGAAAAAACACCTGACAATTCTAGAATCTTCTAGAACATGCTGGAAGTACATTATCTACAGGAAAAATTCAATAGACGGGCTTAACAGAAGATTGTAGGTATTAGCAGGGTCAATGAACTTGAAGACAGACCAATGAAAATTATCCAATCTGAGGAGCAGAGAAAAAAAAAAAAACTTCAACAACAACATCAAGTAATCTAAAATGTGTGAACAGATTCTTGGGAGAAGAGAAGAGAGGATAGGACAGAAAAAAATGGAGAAATAATGGACAAAGGTTTTCCTACTCAGTTAAAAATGACTTAGATATTCAGGATGCTCAAAGTATTCCCCTGCGTGCGCGCGCGCACACACACACACACACACACACACAGAGACACACACACACACAAAGTGGGATTAATAAAGTTTCACTTAGCAGCATCTTAAGTCAAACTACTGAAAGGCTATGGAAGATCTTGCAAATAACCAGAGGGAGAAGAGACACAGCTAGAAGTGGAACAAAACCATGAATATACCACAAACTTCTCATCCAGAGCCAGGAAGGCCAAAAGACAATGGGACAGTCACTCCACGTAATGTACTGGAAAAAAAGTCCAAGACTACAAATGAAAATATTATTCAAAAACTAATGAGAAATAAAATAGTAGAGAGGTTGTAGAGAAATCGGAGTCCGCATGCACTGCTGGTGGGAATGTAAGAGGGTGCTGTTTCTATGAAAACCATTTTGCAGTTCTTCAACAAGTGGGACATGGAATCACCATATCATCCACAATTCCAACCCTGGGTATATAACCAGAATAATTGAAAACAGGTGTTCAAACAAAAACTTGCTCACACATGTTCATAGCTGTACTGCTCACAATAGCCAGAGGGTGGAAACAACCCAAATGCCCATCAACTGATGAATGGATAAACAAAATATGATCTGGCCATATGATGGAATATTATGCATTATTCAGCTCCATCCTGCAAGATGGAGGAAGTCCCGGAACACAATGCTGGGTAAAGAAGGCAGACTTGGGGGGCCACACCCCACACGGCTCCACTTCTAAGAAGTATCCAGGGTGGACAAAACCATACAGATGAAAAGCAGATTTGTGGTAGCCAGGAGCTGATGCAGAGCAAACAAAGAATGACCATTTAGTGGGGATGGGGTTTCCTTTTGGTGTGACAAAAGCACCCTGGAACTCGACAGCGATAATGTGAAGACACGGGTGCTTAACGTCATTGAATTACACCCATTAAAATGGTCAGGGTGTTAATTGTGTGTTGTGTGCATTTTATGGTAAATAAATAAAATTAAGGTTAAAATATACTCTCAGACACTTTTCTTTTTTAGCTGAAAGGATTAATTCTAAGCAGATCTTCACTGCAAGAAAAGCTGAGGGAATTCTCAGAGCTGAGGGTCTAGGGTATCAGATGCAGTTCCAGGAAGAAATAAAGATGACTGGAAATGATAACTGTGGGGTGAATAGAAGATTTTTATTCCTCTTTTTGCTTCTCCAAGAGACAAACTGACTAATGCAAAGCTTGTGACACTGATCTATGAGCATGCAACTTACTATTGATATTTGAAACATAAAACAATAACGTGAAAAACAGTACATAAATTATACTATTCCAGGTTCTTTCCATGTTGCATGGGATAGTCCCGTGCTTACACTAGATTTACCATAAGTTACAGATATGTATTTTTGGGGGGCTGGCTCAGCCCATCCTGAGGGCAGGAGTGGTGCAGCGTGTGGTGCTGGGGATCGAACTAAGGTCCTGCGCCTGCCTAAGCTTGTCTAAGCAGGTGCTTTAGACTGCTGAGCTATCTTGCCAGCCCCTGACAGATATGTATTGCTTTTTTGTTTTTTTTTTTTGTCTTTTTGAGACAGGGTCTCACTATGCAGTTCAGGCTGGCCTTAAGCTCACTTTGTAGCTCAGGCTGGTCTCGAACTCACAACAATCCTCCTGCCTCAGCCTCCCGAGTGCTGGGATTACAGGCATGCGCCACCATGCCTGGCTGTATTGTAATCTCTAGGAAGATTATTAATAATGCTGAGAAGTAGAACAGAAAAGTCAACCATGGAGGCTACTTTCGACTCCTTCACACCAAGCTTGCCTTCCCACCACAAACAACCAGGAAGCTGGACAAAGTGTGTGGGAAAATGTTAGTAGATCTTTGGTAAGAGACATGCAGAATGGTGATCAGAAGGAAAACCAACAAGGTGGCTCCTGGAGACCTTCTAGGGACCAGCACATGGGGAAAGGGACCAGGTACAACCCAGCAATGTCTCTAAATCAGAGAGAAAGAAGCCAGAAGGCAGGCATAGGAAGGCAAATTTGCAGACCAAGTACCAGAGAGAGGAGGGTTACACAGAAAAAGAGCTCCAGAAATATCCACAGAGTCAAAATGCATTGAACTCAAAACCTCTGGTGTGTATGAATCGCATGTATGAAATAAAAGGCATGCAATTACACCTCTGAAAATTAATTTAAGTGCAAAAATAACTAGTAAAATAAGAAGCAAAAGCCATGTATAGCTGTGTATCTGCTAAAGAAAATTAATTATTATTGAAAACATCTTCACAGAGAAAGCTAGAGGCATAAAGTTTCATTTATAACTTTATAAGACATTTAAGGAAAAAAGAATAACAATTAAATACCTTCCCAAGCCCCTCATAAATAGAAGAAGGAATTTTTTTATGGGATCAACAGAAGTCTTAAACCCAAAGGCTGACAAAGATATCACAAGGAAAGAAAATTACAGAAAATAATAATGCAGAAATACACAGAAGGGTAATATAAGGCCGGGGAGATGGCTCAGTGGAATAAGCGCTTCCCTGGCAAGTGCAAGGGCCTAAATTCAATCCCTGGTTCCACTAAAAAAAAAGAAGAAGAAGAAGAAGAAGAAGAAGAAGAAGAAGAAGAAGAAGAAGAA
>PVKA01028672.1:0-29129 GCA_004027165.1 Ctenomys sociabilis
TTTTTTTTTTTTTTTTTAGTGGAACCAGGGATTGAACTCAGACCCTTGCACTTGTCAAGGAAGTACTTACTCCACTGAGCCATCTCCCTGGCCCAGATTTTCTTTTATGTTATCTTTTCTTTTCTTTTTTTCACATCAGATGGGTAATGTGCCCACATGGTAACAAGGTTTGAGGGAGGGGCATCTCATGCATACAGTGTGAATACCCAGTCATCATGCTTATGAACCAAAGGATTGTTCTTTTAGGCAGATTTTTGCACTTATACATTATTATTATTTTTATTTGAGGCAATGCCTCATTACGTAGCTCAGGCAGGCCTCAAACTCATAGCCCTCATCTTCCTACAGGGTCCCCAGCCCTTGGAATTACAGATGCATAGTTATACATTATTATTAATCATAGTCACCATGCTATAAATAGATCCCTAAAAGGTATTCATCTTCTTTTTTTTGCAGAACCAGAGATTGAACTCAGGCCCTTGTGCTTTCCAGGGAAGCACTTATTCCACTGAGCCATTTCCCTGACCCCAAAGGTATTCATCTTAACTGAAAACTTCATACCTTTTACCAGTACCCTCTTTCTATTTCTTGTGCTGCTGCCTACCAGCCTTTGGCAACCACCATTGTCATACTGTTTCTGAGTTTGACTTTTAAAAATTATACATGTAAGTGGAGATCATGTGTTGTGTGCCTAACTTGTTTCACTTAGCATATCCTCCAGGTTCATTCATGTTGTCACAGATGACAGGATTTCTCTATTATATTTTATTTACCTATTTATTTATTTATTTACTTATTTAGAGACAGAGTCTCACTATTTAATTTAGGCTGGTCTTGAACTCGCAGTGATCCTCCTGTCTTCGCCTCCAAGTTCTGGGATTATAGGTATGCACCTCCATGTGCAGCCAAGTCCTTATTTTAAAACATTAATGGTATTCAATCTTATGTGTGCATATCTTTATCCACTTGTTAGTGCACACTTAGTTTGATTCCATATCTTGGTTCCTGTGAATAATGCTTCAGTGAACATGGAAGTATAGATGCCTTTCTGACAAACTAATTTCATTTCTTTTTAATATATTCCCAAAAATACTGTTCCTGAGTCATCTTGAAGTTGTAGTTTTAAATTTTTGTGGTGGCCAGCCAGATAGCTCAGCAGACTAAGGTGCCTGCTTAGGCAGAGATCAGGGGCCAGGTTCGATCCCCAGGGAGTCTTGCAGATCCTGCCTCTAGGGTGCCCTGAGAGGGTGATTGAACCTGGGCATGGTGGTGTGCACTTGAGAGGCTGAAAATAGGAGGATCACTTACAGATCTGATCTACATAGTGAGACCCTATAGCCTCTGTACTAAATAAATAAATACATAAATAAATAAATACATAAATAAATAAATAATTTGGGGAACCTCCATACTGTTTTTCATTATAGCTCCTTTTAAAATATAGATGTTTACACTTATAAATCTCCCTTTATGGACTGCCTTCACTCCTCCCCCATGTTTTACTGTGTGTTTGGTTTAAAGTATTCAAAGTATTTTCTGATTTCTTTTGTGATTTTTTTTCTGTTGCTGATTACTAATTTCATTTCACTAAGCATGCTTTGCATGATTTCAATTCTTCTAAACATATTGAACTCTGTTTTATGGAGTAGAAGATTGTCCATCCTGAAGAATATCCATATGTCCTTCTGTTCTTGTTCATAGGAAATTCTGTAGATATCTGTTAGGTCTGGGTGATTTATATTATTTGAATTTTCTGTTTTTTACCACATGTAATCCAAACACTGTGGAATCTGAGGCAGGAAGATGGCCACAAATTCAAGACCAGCCTGGGTTACAGAATGAGTTCAAGGCCAGTTTAAACTACATAGGAAAAACCTGACCACCCCCTCAAAAAAAAAAAAAAAAAAAAAAAAAAAAAAAAAGAAAAGAAAAGAAGTACTGAAGTCTCCAATTATTATTATCTAGTTTACTCTTCAATTCTAATAGTTTTGCTCCAGATCTTCTTGGGCCTTTTTGATTCATCTAACTTTTATGCTAAAATAAGAATTATACTATACTGTAATTGAAAATAATTGATATTTATTAAAAGTGTGCCACTTCGTGGCTGAGTATGGTGCTGTATACTTGTCACAGCTACTGTGGAGGCTGAAGCAATTTTTTAATTGAAGTAATTTATATTGTGTTATTGATTTTTCTAAGACATTTACTTGCACAAAAAGCACAATTAGCCAGATGTGGTGGTACATTCCTATAATCCCAGAATTCTGGAGGTAGAGGCAGGATAATTACAAGTTTGAACCCAGCTTAGGAAATTTAGCAAGTTAATGGGGAGCTGCCTTAAAACATTTTTGCAAAGAGCTGGGAATATAGCTCAGTTTGAAGGTCTTGGATTTGACCTCCAGGATTGTAATTAAAATGAAATAAAATTAATAGAAACTTTGTGTGTGGTTTTTCTTTTTCTTTCTTTTTCTTTTTTCTTTTTTTGGTGGAATCAGGGATTGAACTCAGGCCCTTGTACTTGCCAAGGAAGAGCTTATCCTACTGAGCCATCTCTCTGGCCCTGGAGCTTTGTTTTTTTGTTTCCTTTATTTTGGTATGGGTATGCAGGATTTCATTATGTAGTAAAGGTTGGCCTTGAACTCACTTTGTAGCTCAGGCTATCTTCAAATTTGTGATCCTCCTACCTCAGTGCGCTGAGTGCTAGTATTACAGGTTTGTACCATCATGCCTGGCTCTTTTTTTGTTGTTGTCTTTTTGATTTTTGAGACAGGATCCCCCTATGTAGTGCAGGGTGGCCTTGAATTCACTATATAGCCCAGGCTGGCCTGAAACTTGTGTCAGTCCTTCTGCCCTAGCCTCCCATGTGCTGGAATTACAAGCATCCACCACTACACCCAGATTTTTTTTAAGATAGGGGCTCAATATATCACTTAGGCTGGATTCATCGCCTGGTTTAGGTAATCCTTCAGAGAATTTGGGACTACAGATACATGCTGCAGTGCTCCTTTTATTTTTTTTATTTATTTATTTTCTGTATCTTGGACAGGATCTACAGGGTCTATAGCATCTCACTACGTAGACTGGATTCATAGTGATTCTTCTGTTTTCACCCTCCCAAGTGCTGGGATTACAGGTGTGCACCACCATATCCAGTCCCAATCGCTGTCTGAGCACACCCCACAGGCTGGGCAGGCATGGCACACGGGGTGAGGGGAGGGGGATCAAATCCTAGTCACTGTGCTCTGCCTAAGTAGGCACTTTAGATTGCTGAGCTATCGGGCTGAGGTCCAGGGAGATGGCTCAGTGGAATAAGTGCTTCCCTGGCAAGTACAAGGGTCACAAAAAAAGAAAAGAAAAAAGAAAGCATGATCCCTATCAGGTCGGCCCTCATTTTTTTTTTTTTTTAGGGCCTTCTCAATGACCTACAGATCTACCCCCCCATCTTTTTTTTTTTTTTTTTTTGATATATGGCCTTACTAAATTGTATAGGCCAGCCTTGAATTTACAATCCCACTGCCTCAGTCTCTCAAATACTCATGACTATAGGCATGTGACAAGAATGCTGTTTAGATCTGTATTTTAATTTAAACTTAGTGTCTCTGGCCCTGAACAGGGGCCATGAAGTTCTTGTGTGGCTCCTTTGTGATGCCTGGAGGAAGTGTGAGCTGGGCAGAGTCTTCAAGTGTGGTCAGGGCTAGGATTCTATTTGGGGTTCAGAGCAGTTACTGAAGTTCAGTGGTGTAGATATGGGCCCTGAGCAGGGAAGAGTTAGGATGTGTCCTAAGTCGTACCTGAATGAACTGAACCCAGCAAGGAGCTAGCACACTGTGGCTGGGAGGTTTCAAAAGTAAACTGAGCATCTAACGTCTCAGGCACTAAATGAATATGTGGAGAATTACCACCACCTCTCCCTCTCCCCTGCAGGGTGATGAGAAAGGCTCCTGGGTAAGTACCATGAGAGTCATCAAGAGTAGGCAGTTTGCCACCTTGCTTTCAGATATGGTTTCACCTATGAAGGGACAGAGTTGCGGCCATTTCTCCTTCCATCAAAGGGCCCTCCAGAATCCAGAGCATCCTTCCCCAGAAGTTTTCCCTAATAACCACCCATCCTATTTCCCCACCCAGCCGAAGCACCACCTATCTCCCCAGTTCCACCTCCTTCACCCAATGGGAAGAATATATCCCTAGTAGGGAGGGCTTATGCTTCTCCCTCTTAGTATATGACATACTAGAGAGACTCTAGACAACCAAAATTGCTGTCTTGATTTTTAAAACAATAACTTAGACCTCCAAGGAAGGTCTTAGTTTGCTGAAATGAAGACCTAAAAACATGAAATTATAACAATAAAATGCCAATAGAAATCCTTGCAGTGTGGGACCCAGATGAGGCCTTCATGTGGAAGGCACAGGCTGACTTCTCCATCCATTAGCCCTTGGCCCATCCTGTTCCTTCATTTTGGAGGCTGAAGCCAGCTTCTTGCTACTGCAGCCAAGAGGCAGTGCAGGTGTGCAGTGAGACCTGCTCTCTGGCTGCCCCATTCTGTTTCCCATTCCAGTCACTGCCCATCCTGCTCAGGATAGTACTATGGCTTTTTGGTTTTGTTTTGTTTTGAAACAGGCTTTCACTAAGTAGTTCACTTGAACTCACTATGTAACCCAGACTGGCCTTGAACTCCCGTGCATTCTCCTGCTTCAGCCTCCTAAGTGCTGGGATTACAGGCAGTGCCACCATGACTGACTTCTGGGATTGTATAATAGGAAGTTCTCAACTGGATTCCTTGTGGGATGAGAAAGAGGCCTGGGAAGGAAAAATGACACAAGATACAGAACATGAGAAACACAACCTCTTACTTTTTTTCAACTTCAGGTGCTGAGGCTTCTTCCTCTGTCTCTTCCCAAATTTCCCCTAACACTACCCAGAGCCAAACTCAGAGGCTGCTACCTAAGACCAAGTGTTCCCTCCCTCAAGCTGCTTGAAGCAACCAGCTTGTTATGATTAAATAACTAGCTTTAAGATAAGCAGCAGGCTGTTCCGTGAGAGCTGGGGTGTGTACTGCAGAGGGTGGGGTGTCAGCAAGAATCCCCACTGAATCAAACAATGGCAGGAAAGGAAACCATTTTGCCACAAGGTTTTCTTTATGGATATGTCCGAACAGCCTTTTCTGGCATGAATGTTTGCATAGCTGTTCCTGGAACAGAAGGTAGTATTTTCTTCAAATGCTTTTCAAAATATGCTTATGTGTATGTGTATAAGTGAAACAGAGACAGAGATGTGAGAAGGATCCAGATCTTAGAAGCCTGGAGCACCAGAGTTCAGATTTTTTTCCTCCCCTAAGGAACATGATTAAACTTCATGTTTTTTTTTTTTTTTTTTTGCTTGTTTTGTTTTGTTTTTCAGATTTTTTTTTTGGCTATAGTGAGGATTGGATTCAAGGATCCAAGAGTGGAATGAGTTGAGAGGTCACTATGGTATTCCAGGTCTGATAAGGCCCCATGTGGGATAGTAGCCAGGGGACAGAGAGGCCAGCATTAGCTCTGTACTAGGGGAGAACAGAAGGATCTAAAACACTTGGTAAGGAGAATCAGAAGCCTTAGCCTAGGGCCAGCCAGATAGCTCAGCAGATTAAAGTGCCTGCTTAGGCAGATGGAGGGATTGAGGGTTTGATCCCAGGCAGGCTGTGCTGGTCCTGCCCTCAGGGCTTGCTGAGACAGCAAATGAGACTGGGTGTAGTGGTGCATGCCTGTAATCCTAGCATTTTGGGAGGCTAAAAGAAATCGGGAGAATCACTATGCTTTGGATCTGTGTCTTGAGACCCAGTACTAAATACAAAATAAATAAATAAATAAATAAAATAAATAAATCTTATTCTGAAGCTAGCACAAAGAGCTGGGGTGAGACACACTTTACTGAAATCTAAGGGAATAAAGGCAAAAACTCTTCTAGAAAACCCACATCTCACAGCTTGGCTAGAACTAAGCCCATTCATCTGGAGTTGGAAAGGAAAATGAGGCAGATTCCCAGTAAGACAGGGTCAGAGAACGAGAGTCTAGGCTTCAGATTCATGTCTGTTGTAGTAACTCTTCATTTTCCCTCTATTACCTTAGGAAAAGGTGTTTCTTTCAGTGTACATTTTTAAACACCCACTTTCCACATACATATACCCCACAGGCCCAGGGAAAACCAGTGAGGTGTTCTGACTATGATGTGCCTGCTAGAAGCTACTAGGAGGAGGATTAGGCTCCCTAGGTCCAGATGTGTAGGGAGAGAGATAACCTTGAGCTGTATAAGAGTGCTGGTAGGGATCAAAAACAGCACAAACATGGAAGGGACTGGGAGCTAGGCACTTCAAGAATACTTGTTTTTAAGCAAAAACACAAGAAATAGTATTATAGTTGTTATGGTTTGCATCTAGTTGTCCTCCTAAAACCTCATGCAAGCATTGCGGCAGGCTTCTAGAGTTTGGAATTATTTCATAATCCAATGCTGGGTCTATGAGTGTAAGTGCTACGCCCACCCTGGGGTGGACAGCCTGAGTGCAGTATAAGGAAGGAGGAGAGGCTTGCTAGCTGCCACAGCTGCTTTTCCTCCCTTTGCTCTTTGCTGTTTTCTGCCATTGTGAACTACTGCCCTCTGTCATGTGCCACTCTGCCATGGAGCCAGCTGGGTATGGACTGAAACCTCCATAAACTGTGAGTTAAACAAATCTTTCCTTCCTTAATTTTGGGTGTCAGATATTTTGTCCCATCAATGGGGAAAAAGTAACCAAGACAATAACAGTTACTGCTTTTTATTGAGCACCTACTTTGTGCCAGGCACTTTATGTACATCATTCTTATAATTCTCACAATGACTTTGGAGGTAGGCATTATACATAAAGGAAAGGGTGACACAGCTTGTTCAAGGTCACACACATCTGTAAGGGGCCCAAGGCTTTCATTAAACATTTTTCACACTGAGACTATGAAGGAGAGAGGTGGTGGGCACAAGGAAGCATTCTCTAGGGAGTAGAGCCCTTGTCAGAGCTGTTAAGCTGAGTGCTATCTTGTTTCCCACTTCCTCCTATCCCCAGCTCAGTAGCAAAGTCAGGAAAAATTCACTCTGGCTGGGGCTGATCTAAGGAAAATGGCTGAGATGAAAGACCTTACCCTGCATACATGTTGGCAGGTGTTAGTGTGTGTGTGTGTGTGTGTGTGTGTGTGTGTGTGTAGCCAAAGCACACGACTGCCAGAATAAGAACATTACTTAATTCAGGCTACACCCCCACCATGTGTGCAGAGTTAGACAGCCAAGGAATCTTGAAAGAACTGTTTATCTCCTATCAGAGTCCCCGGGAAACCACCTGGGCAAGGGTCAGCTCAACAATCAAAGCCTGGAATTTGTCCCCTTCCCCCTCCTTCCAGGTTTATCTGGCCTCAGAGATATGCTCATTTTATAGACTCAGGACACCATTCTCATTTCCCTCTTCACATGCACACACACACACACACACACACACACACACACACACACACACACACACCTCCTTCAGTTAAGGCATCAAATCTTGGCCTGCATTGCCCACCAGTCTGTGGCCAACAAGCACATCAGGCTCATGGCTGAGCCTATGTGTATACACAGATGGGTTAGTGCAGTGTTAGAAGCCGCTTCACAACAATGATGGCTCCAGGCTGAGCCCAGTCCTTCTGCTCCCCCAGCGGGAACACTGGCCTCCTTGTCAGTTGGCCATTCCCCCAGATGGAGCACGACCAGGTCAGACACAGTTCAGGCATCTGCTGAGAACTCAGCACCTGGCTTCAAACACCAAGACGGTATAGTTTCTAAGTGTGGCAGGGACTATTTAAAGATGATTGTGTCCCCACCTTTGAAGGACAAAGATGGCCATGAAGACAAGGACAGAGGGAAGACATTTCTCTTTGTGCTTTTAAACCCGGGCTATGTGTAACAGAGAACTGACCTTTCTCTCTTCTGAGCTCTCTGCCTCCACCATAGAAAAGAGGTTTCTGCAGACTGAAATAAGAGTGGGAGGGAAAGGGACTGTTAGGATTGTGCACTGAAGCCAGGGATTGCTTCAATGACCCCTACTGCTCCAGGACTCTTAAATCAGCACCCAAGTACGGTGGTGACTACTTTGGGTGAGGGTTTGAGTGTGAAGAAGAGTTAAAGTCTGCAGCTAGGGCTGTGGGATTCATGGTTCTGGGCTGGATCAGGACACCCAGGTGAAGTAGGCGACCTCATCCAGATCCACTGGGTAATCCGTGAGCAACACAGGCGTCTTGTCGAAAAGCTCACCCTTATAGCTGCGCCACTTGCCTGCAGGCAGGTAGACGTCACGCTCCTGCTTGCCTGGCTCCAGCACCGGCGCCACAAGAAGGGTATCCCCTATGAGGAACTGTGAGTCAATGCGGTGAGCCGCTTCGTCGCCTGGCGCGATCCACCAAAGGGGGCGCACGATAGGGTCTCCGGTGTCTGTGATCTCGCCAGCGAGCTCCAGCAATAGCGGCGCCACAAGGGAAGCCCTCAGTGCAGCGAACTTGTGCGCAATGGCCACCACTTCAGCGCCGTACTGCCAAGGAGGGATAGAAAACTGCATGGCGGGCATGAAGGCGGCCACCTCCAGCCAGCGCACGTAGAGCTCGCGCTCCGGCCCATCAGGGCCGCCCACCGTGCGCTCGGGCACCGCGTTGCCGCCGACCATATCTGGCAGAATGAATGCATAGCCCAGCATGCTGACAGTGAGCACCGCGGGGATGAGCGAGCGCAATCCCAAGTCGTAGCCCCACACTGAGTCGCGGTCCACGAGGCGGAAGAAGCACGAGATGTTCTGCGACTGGTAGCCCACGCGGACCTCGGCCCGCGAGTAGAAGGGCAGCGCCATCTCAGTGTAGCGCCGGCTCCAAACGCTGGGGTCCGGGAGGGGCCTGTAGGTGCTAAAGTCCCGCGGCAGGTAGCTGACCTCCCCTGCATCGAACTTAAAGGAGGCCACGCCATAGCGGGAGCGCAGCCGCTGCAGGTGACTGTGGAACCAGTCGCGGGCCTCCGGGTGCGTGAAGTCGAGCACAGCGCCAATGCCGTTCCACCAGCGCACCAGTGCGGGCAGCCGGCCGGTGGGCTCTCGCACGAACAGTTCACGCTCCACGCCCTCGCCAAAGCGGGAAGAGTTGTAGTTGACGAATGGGTGCACCCAAAGCGTGACTGAGAAGCCAGCCTCACGCAGGCGGTCAAACATATCACTGGCATTGGGGAACTTGGCCTCGTCGAAGTCGAAGTCGCCATAAGCCGGTGTGTACATGTCGTCGATTTCCAGATGGCTGCTATTGAAGTGGTGCTGGCGGATCTGTTGAGCGAATCGTAGCACCTTGTCCTGGTCCACTGCGCGCCCGTAGAGCGCCCACGTGGACCAGATGGGGTGTTGGAAGGCCTCGGGTGCTGGCACCCGGGATGGCTTGTTGAAGTAGCGCCTCACCATATACTTGTGGATGGAGGTGACATCTGAGCCCACGCAAACACGGTAGCTGAGCTCAGGTGCTGCGATGTGGCCGGCCGGTGGCTTATAGGGCGTGTCATGGTAGCGTGCCTGGAGCCGCAGGGAGCGCTCTGTGCTGTTCCAGCCTAGGTGGAAGGGCACAGAATCATTGACTTTAATGGCAGCTGCACGTGATGACAGCCAGTAGCGCTCTAGGATGCCCCCGAATGCGGCGTCGGAAGAGTAGACATCACTGGTGACAAATGGCTGTGGCTCCTGCTGGCCGTCCAGACGGATGGGCCAGTGTTGCGTCCTCATCTCAGCACCACCATACCAGTGAGCTGCAGCGTCACCCAGGAACATGGTGTGCTCCACGGCGCGCCCCGGTGCTGTTTCCTCCCAGCGCACGCGGTAGCACATGACAGTGTCCTTGGGCCTCACGGTCTGGATGAAGAAGTGCAGCGGGTGCCCATCTGCGGTGCGTGAGCAGCCCAGCATGGCGCCGTCGCGGCTGCAGGAGTCCAGATCCAAGGCGCCGGATCGGAAGGCCAGGCGGAAGACTTGCTCACCTTTCTGATTGCGGATGGAGAAGCCACCACGATTGAGGTCCAGCAGCTCCGCACGCAGGCGTTCGGCTTTGCGTAGGGAGGCGCTGTAGTAGCACCAGGCCACGACCGCGGCCAGCACTAGGAGCAGCCCCAGCACCGCGGAGCCCAGCAAGGGTCTCAGCTCTTTCGATGGTTTGGGCTTGGCAGGGGAGAAGTTGTCGGGCAGGAAGGTATACATGGCTGCCGGGATCTCAGTTCTCTTCCGGCCTGCTTGGCGCCGGCGGGGGTGGGCCTGTTTCTTTTCTTCAAGGTTCTGGAGCATCAATCGCCATCTAAGAAAGGAGCAGGCAATTGGGCCACCCAACCAAGTCCATATGAACCTGGCTTAAGTCTGAAAGGGAAAGAGAGGGGGCAAGGGGACTGAGTTTTTTGTTCCATAGTATTTCCTTCCACCTGGCTCTCAGCCATTAATCATGAAGTCAGCTTCTCTGCCTACCTTTTTTGTCTGTTTACCTGTACATCTTCTATGGGGTCACTCACCTCTCTCTGCCACCCACGTAGTTTGGGCACTATCATTGCTCCCTGAATCACTGCAGCACTTTGTCAGTGGCTTCCCTGTCCCCAACTGTATTCCCTTTAGAGGTGTTTATTCACAGCAACCACAGTGTTCTGTCTGAAAGTACTGTCCCTAGCTTTGAGAACTGCACAGTGAACCCCCTGAGGAAATTCAGAAGTATAAACTTTTTTTTAGAAATGTAAATAATGCAATCAAAACTTAAGACATGATATGGTCATAGCTACCTTTCTGATTCTGTTCCTGCTAGGCTTTGCCGGTCTCTACCCAATCTAAGGCTACCTGCCTCAAGAAATTTCCTCCACCCAGCCTAGGAGCCTTTCCTCCACCTACCATCTGCAGGAATCAGATGCCCACATTTCACACATAGATTCTCACAAACTGTGTGCTAAACATCCAGATATGACTGTGGGGGAAAAAAATCAGGCTTGGGGGAAGGCATGTGTCTTAACCTGCTATCCAAGGCTGTTCAAGCCCTCAGGGCAGAGTCCAACAAAGAAACAGCCCCAGCCCTTCACACACAGGCAGACACTCCATTGGCTAGCCAGGACCAAACTGCTCAAGCTGGGAAGAGAAGGAGACTGGCAAACGGTAATTAGCCTCCTTCCAGATGCCAGTATACGTCTCAGTCCCAATGACTTCAAGGAGGTCCTGGAACCTTTCAGGTTTTTTAATCCCTCCAGCTACACAATGAAGAAACTACTAAAACTGATGCAGATCCAAATTTTGATCCTACAGAATAAATACAAAGTGTCCTTTACCTCCTGCCCCAATTTGGTCCCTCTACCTAACTCCCTTAACTTTCAGTCCCTCCTGGTCTGGAATAGCCTCTTCACTTCCTTCAGCCCATAAAGACTTAGCTTTCTTCCACTTCCTGTAGGTACAGTTATAAACACCCTCCTGGAAAATGCAGGTACTGTATTACCTTTTAGCTAACACCCTCAAAGCTAAGCAGAACTGGAAGAAGGACTTAGGATTCCAGGCAAGATTTGCTGAATATTTTCATTCATTCATTCATTCATTCATTCATTCATTCATCCATTCATTCATTCGTGACAACCATGGTTCCATTCATCTAAATAGGACAGACTCTGTCATCCTCATCCTCATATTAGGTCAGACTTCCCTTATGACTCCAGGGGCATGAAGAGGCTACCTCAAGCCTCAGGCCTTTTCTAAGTTCTGGGTTTTGAGAACCTTAAAATTGTAGGATTCTAAGTCTCTACTCTTCCTCTTCCTCTTCCTTCTATTCCTCCTCCTTTTGTTCCTTCTCTTCTTCTTCTTCTTCCTCCTTTTCCTCCTCCTTTTTCTTCTTCATGCTGGATATTGAAACCAGAGACACTCTAACTCTAAACTACATTCCCAGTCTTTTTTATTTTTTAAATTTTGAGAAAAGGACTGGGCAGATGGCACAGTGGAATAAGTGCTTCCCTAGCAAGTGCAAGGG
The DNA here is from genome assembly GCA_004027165.1 of Ctenomys sociabilis. Taxonomy (NCBI): domain Eukaryota; kingdom Metazoa; phylum Chordata; class Mammalia; order Rodentia; family Ctenomyidae; genus Ctenomys; species Ctenomys sociabilis. Next base: position 12,034 of record PVKA01028672.1, read on the forward strand.
CCTGAGTTCAATCCCTGGTTCTGAAAAAAACTTGAAACAGTATTCCCTTAAATTGCCCAGATGGGATTCAAACTTGCACCCTCCTGCCTCAGCCTCCCTCAGTGGTAGGATTACAGGCATGCACTATCATGCTTGCCCTGCTTGCATTCTTTAAATTTTATTTCCAGCCTCTACAGCATGTTTTGGGAAAGATAGTGGCCTAGCTAGGCTGCCTGAGCACCATGGCAGAAATATGCTGTGTGTGTGGCTGAGATGAAGAGACAAGCCTCCATCAGGTGGGCCAGAGAATGATGAGGCCTGTTTTTTTCAAAACACTGACCAGAGACCTCTGGTTTTTTTTGGGTTTTTTTTTCTTTTGTCTTTTCAAGTAACCAACCATAGATCTCTCAGGGTCTTGAAAGAAGCTTGTATGTTTTTTTTGTTTGTTTGTTTGTTTTGTTTTTTTTTTTTGAGATGGGGTCTCACTGTACATATAGGCTGGCCTCAAACTCAGTGATCCTCCTATATCAGCCTCCAGAGTGCTGGGACTACAGGTGTGTACCTCCAAGCCCTACAGAAAGGAACAATTTTAATTGCATCTGTTACCCAAATTGTGGAGGAGGAATTCTGTAGATCCGGTGTTAGCAATGGTTAGAGACCTCTGTAATCTGCCGCCTCCGCCATCTGGCCAACCACAGGCTAATGCTAGCAGGTAGGGTCCTTCAGGCTGGCTTCCTTGGGCTATGCTCCTGCAGAGCCTCTTCCCACTTGTTACTCGAAGTTGCTATTTTGTTTGCCAACCCCTAGTTTGTTTGGTCTGAGGAAGAGGGCCTAGCTCGACTCCAGTAAGAAAAGGTAATTCCAAATAGAGCTATGTATTGGACACAGTTCTTGGGTGGCAGGGAAGGGTGGTGGAAATGTCAAAGGCAACTCGATCTGGCTGATCTCCTTCCCCAGTCCAGAGTGGATCCTCGAGGATCGAGTGACTGCGCCTACACAGTGTGGAATATTTCCACACCCACCCTCGGCGCCCCACGCGACAGCTATCCAAAGGGGCAGGCGAAGGTCAAGGAACTAGGGGCCCGCTCGGAATCCGGCCGGTGGAGGGTATCAGATATCCAGGGTCGCTCCACCTACTGGTATGTGGGAGTCAAAGTTCAGGAATAAAGCACCTTCAGCAGCACACATCTACCCGCCCCAAGATCCTCCCGCGGGGCTCACTCACGGCACTGACAGCTTGGCAGAAGTGGGTATGAAGGGATTCTCCCGCAGATCTCCTCCACACGAGCCTGATGTGACCTGCCACCGTGCTGCACCGGGCGCTGCCTCGCCGGACACAGCTCAGCTCCTCCTCGGCTCCGCCCCGCGAGCTACTCAGCCACGCCCAGGCCGTCCATTGTCGCTCGGAGCTGAGCCCCGCCCCTGGCACCCGGCCCCTCCCCCACGCTCTCACGGGACCTGAAGCCCCGCCCTCTATCCACACCCTTGTCCTCCTGCCCTTGTCCCTGGCCCTTTAGCCTGTGGTTCAGTCTCCCTCCTGAGGAGCCGCCTCTCTGAGCCGGTGCTTACTCTCGAGGGGATGGGATTGATCCCAGGCCTGTTGGGAAATGTAGTTCTAGAGGAGGAGCAGGGACAGAAGGTTGGGGTTCTTGCACCTCTTGGCTTAGAAAATATGTGACAGTCGCAGCCCACCACTGTTTTATCACATGGAAAAGTAGTGGCGCGATTCTGGGAGGTGATCGGCAGGAGAGTTCCTTGCAAACAAGCATCCCACCGAGGAAGCTTGTCGTCTCAACCAGCCCGAGGCCTAAACTATTGATGCCCACTGGACTGCACCAGCAGAGCCTAAGGTCAGGGACTGCGAAGACAGGTTTCTGCTCAGTGTTTTGCAATGTCCCCTGCTCTTGCCTAGTTACTTGTAGGCTCTCCCCCTCCTCTTAGTGACAGCTTTTAGTCAGAAGAAAGCAGAAAGAGGTGGGTGAGCCCATCAAACCTCTTCCCAGGGACTAAGGGTAATGGAAGACTGAGATTTCACATAATTAGTGGAGAAAGGAACATACTGAAGGGCCCTAAAGATATCAGAACATCCCTGAGGGGCAAGATAACGGCTTTCACAATCTTAAATTTTTTGGTCTCCAGGGCCTCCAGACTTGTTTCAGATACTCTAGGCTTTGTGTGGGGAAGGCAACAAAGGCATCTGGACACAGACTTTTGGGAGGCCATAATGGAGACTGTGAGCAGGAAGCAAGAGTTTGAGAACAGTTTTTACTGTGGAAGGGAGGGGTGTGTGCCCTCTGAGAAGCATCCATGTTTGGGGGCTTACTGGAGAAATGTCAACTAACACAGTCTTCATGGGAGTGAAAAATAGAAGGATTCTTTCTACATGATTGGAGGATTCGTTCATTTAGGCTCTATATTGTGAGTGGGGAGAACACTAGCTGGATATAGGGTCACTGTTATAGGGTCACTGTGTCAGGGAAATAGAGAATCATGGGAGTTTGGAGGATTCAGGACTTTGAGAAATTGGTGTCACAGATCTTTCTGAAAAGGACACGAGAGGCATCTCTTGGGGAGAAGAATTTATTGCTCTACCCCCTTAGCCTTGCCAGCCCAGGCTCTACCAGCAATGGTAATTGGGATAGGTCTCCGACACAAACTCTGGGTGGACAACATAGTTGTTTCTCTGGGGACCGCCAGTCTTCTTGAAGTGACTTGTGTCCCATCTGCAGGGAGAGATGGGTCAGCCCTTGCAGACCCTTAACATCAAAGTGAGCAAGTGATTCTAATTCTCAGGGCCAAACTTAACATTTTGCCACTAACATTGACCCCACGCTGGGACACTGGCCAATACTGACCTCCTGACGTCAGGTTAACTGTTAAGTTTCTGACACCTCATGCACACTCCGTAGCTTGACCACTTATCCTTTACTTCAAACCTGGAACCCAACCCCTTGAATCTAAGTCCATTGCTAACTATAACGTCTCGTATAGATCTCCTTGCCCTCTCCCTAGGGTCCGCCATTTCTTTGCCAGTTTTGGCTTCCCCATGGCACTATCGCCCCCTGGTGGCACGTTTCTGTCTGTGCATCACAGGGGGCAGCCCTGGCCCATTCCCCAGACCCCCCCCCCCCCAACGATGACACTAAGGGCACAGCTTCTAGTGTACTTATGCAACTAAATGTGCATGCACCAGACTTACCTAAGGTTGGGATACGGGTAGTATGACGGCGGGGGAGTTGTAACAGCACAGTGCATTCCGGGCCGGTGGTCGCAGGGTGATATACTCCTGGGAAAGCAAGCAGTGGGCAGGAGGAGATTGGGCCTTTTGATACCCTTTGAATCCCTACAGTTCAGACCAACCACCTGGATGCGCTTCAGGTGTCAGTCTTACTCTCCAGGATACCCTCCTTCCCTTCTTGACTTCACTGTGGTACCACCTCCCTGGATACACCCTAGACGATCCCTCCCCCTCAAGGTCTAATTTCTGCTGCTTAGGGAAAGCTGTGGAGCTCACAGATTTCTGGGTAAGACTGCAATAGCTGAGGACCTGGCATCCCCAGATTCCCACTTTGGAACAGCAATTTCTCCAGCTCCACAGAGGCAACATTTCTGAGCTTCAGGCACTTTCCAAGCTCCCTCACCCCTGCATGCTCTTGAAGTGGTAGAGGGGATTTGTATGAGGACAGGACCCAGGACCCCATCTGCACAGCTGTGTAAACTGCCATAGATTTAGGATGTTTCCCAAGCTCGGCCCGTCTGGTCTGCGGCCAAGTGCAGGACAAATGCTGGGCTGCTACAGTCTGAGTTTGGACCTCTGCTTTCTCAGCAGTAAAACACACAAAGGTGCCTGTCTCCAAAGGGATGTGGAGCCCCGATGAAGCCAAGGCAGCTCTGGTAAAATGGTCATCATTTTCCTAACAATGATTTTTTTTTTTTTTTTTTCCCTAGAACATAAGGCATTTGGAAGGCTAGAGCCTGCATCTCCAGGGGCAGGTGTCCTGATAGTTGTCAGGGGTGGTGGGTAGGAAAAAGGGGGACTGCGGCGTAGGTTCAAGTCATCAAAAGCCTGTATGGAAGGTCCTCTAGAGCACACACAAGGGCCAGGTTGCTCTCAGCTGGAGCAGGGCTGGATTCTCAGTTTCAGGTATTTGCTTGTGTCCAGAGGTCAGAGGACTGGAGGGCTGGACACAGCAAGACTTTGTGAACCAGCAGAGCCGGGCTGGAGCTGGGCCAGGGGCTGGCATTAGAGAAGAGACAGGCATAGAAACTGGACGTGGAAATCTGGGTGTGAAGGCGCACACCTGTAATCCCAGCTCTCTGGAGGCTGGGGGAGCAGGATTGCCTCGAGTTTGAGGCCAGCCTGGGCTACATAGTTAGTTCCAGGCCCCAGTAAACTATTACATCGAGACTCTGTCTCAACAAACAAGCAAGCAAAAATCCAAATCAAACAAACCAAAAGACCAACCAAACAACAACAGCAAACTGGGTGGGAAGGAGCACGTGGGGCCCAGCGGGGCAGGACTCTGGGGGCTCGCGTGGGGGTGGAGCCCGCAGAGGCGGGAGGATCTCGGCGAACCTTACAGTCGGCTGCTCTGGGCACAGAGCCCGCAGGTGGCGGCGTTCGGTGCAAGGCGCCCGAGAGACGCAGTAGTCCATCCCGCGCAGGCAGTAGTGGCGGCCAGAGCAGGCGCTCTCGTAACCTTGGAATGGCAGGCGGCCTGGTAGCGGATCCACGCACCCGCACCGGGGCACGATCTGCGGCAGCGTCTGGTTCCGGGACAGCGAGTTCAGCATGTTCACCACCACGTCGCGCTCTGCGCCGGTTGGCCCAGAGCCGAAGAGACCCAAAGACAATCACGGAGTAGGAAGAGGCAGGGCCAGAGACAGTGAGAGGCACAGGCAAAACAGACACGGTTACTCCCCGTTCCAGGACCCATGCCCTGCGCTCAATCCGCCTCTGCCTGACCCTCCCCTCTCAGCAACTTTTCCCGACCACTGCCCTCCCCCCGTTTACCGTAGGCATTGAGGCGCTCCGGTTTAGGAGGACACTCCAGCGGCATTCCTCTAACTGCTGTCTCCATCCCAGCCTCCTGCAAGTGGCACACATGGTGCCTCAAGCTCTGATAGGGAAAAGGGGCTCCCAGAGCACCCAGACCAAAGCCCTAGCAGCGCTTTTTCCAGGCCCTCGGGGCTGAGCGGTGGGTTTGTCGCCCCTAGCAACACTTACACTCCCCCCTTGGGGCGGAGCTAAAGTGTGAGGTGGGGCTTGGGTGTCTATGGTGGGGAGAGGACTTGGATGTGGATGGGGGCTAGGGTGTGGGAGGGCGAAGTGGATTTAGCCTGGACCTCAGATAATGCCCCTCTGGCCTTTTGCCTTTGATTTTTACCCCTCTGTGTCTAGCTTTGCCTGGTTGGCTCTTAATAGGCTTTCAATGTTGCTTACCTATCAAAATCATCAGGGGAGCTTGGGAAAACTTCTAATTTTTGAGGAATTTCCAATTCAAAAGTATTCAAAAAATAACAAACCAAACCAAACCAAACAAACAAAAACAAAACAAAAGTATTCCATCAGCCACCGGGCTACAGTTAAGCACCTCTGGCCTTAGGTCCTATCACATTATTCCCATCAATTGGTTTAGGCCTGAGGCGGGACTCCCTCTTACCTCCTTGGCAGAGTCTCCTATATTTGCTTTCTACTGAGTAGCCTTGCTTTGCTGCTGTTTGTCCCTGCTCACATCACAAAGGATAGGCAGGTGGAGCAAGGAGACCCAACTCATTATTGATTCTTTGGCCAGCCTTGCTGTCATTGGCCAGATCAGATAGAGAGAGGTCTTTAGGCAAGCTTCAAGAAGCTAGCTTGTTAGGAGTACACACCAACTATGTCCCCATGTAGTCTGGTCAGAAGCTGGCTGGATCCATGCCCATCATGGTCACTTTTCTGTATTCTGTTTCCAGCTAAAAAGTAATAGACCTAGTTTCATAGAGGAGGCAGAGCCCTGGAGCATTCATTGTTCATGAGAAAAGATTAGTAGATAGCATTAATGTATGTGTGGGGGAAACACCCCAGGTATTTGTGGTGGGCAGAGTAGGTACCTTAGGCAGTCGAGGAAGGCAGGGGGTATACTTGTTCCAGTAGGTGCTGTTGTACGGTTCTGTCCTCCAGCTGCAGTATGGGTCACCGCCCAGGTAACTCGGGCAGCATTTGTTTTCTTCATAGGGGTAGAGAGGCCAAGTAATGTTATTCCTTATTCCATTTGGAATCTGGGACCTTAGCTGTTTCTTCTCTGAACCCCAGCACAAACTAGATTCTCACTAGCTTCCTTCAGACCATTCCCCAAGCCCAAATTGGCCTAATCTTTGCTTTTTGACATAGATGTATCCCAGATAAAGCCCACCCAAAGCAAGTTTTGAGTCAGCTGCAGATCTGTTGCTGATCTCTTTTCATCCTGGCTCTCCCTTCTTTGAATTGGACAACCTGGGGGGGGGACTTCCTCCCAATTCATTCTTTGTCTGTTTCTGTCTCTCTGTCTGTGTCTGTCTGCCAGTTTCATCTTCTCCATCCCAAATCTAAGGTTTACTTTACCTCTTAAAAATCACTTCAGTCTATCCCAACTTTTGTCCCCCTATGATCTCAGTCTTATTTATGTGCTATCTTAACCACAGAGACAATATACTTGTCTTAACAGACAGTTGTTATATTGTCTTACCCATGAGTCAATATAATGTTGTGTTTAACAAAATGAACTCTGCTGATAGATTTCCTGGGTTTAATTTTCAGTTCTGCCAAATAATAACTATGTGTGATCTTGACCAAGTTAATTCAATTTCCTGTCTCAGTCTCCTCAACTTGAAACTATGCATGATGGTATTATCATAGGATTGTTGTGAAGTTTAAACAATAAAATATTTAAAACAATGTTTGCCACATAAAACACTATTATGATCAGCCTACTGTCTCCTTTCCTCATCTCTGAAATTGTACAATTCAACCTCAACATACAAGCTGTGGTACTTTTACACATGTGAAAATTTGACCAAGACATTTCCCTAATTAAAAGACTAACACAGCCCATATCATCTAAGTCCATCCTGTGGGCCCTTCATGATCTTCTCTCCAGTAATTTCAAAGAATTCATGTGAGAGGATGGAAGAAGCTCTAGAAAAGAGCAGGCAGGTAAGAGGAGGGGGTATAATGTTAGGATTTGTTCTGAATTGGTGGGTTATATACACTGAGTTTGATGTGCTTGCATACATGTAGGTAGAGATGACTGTAATCAGATGAAGAGTGTGGAATTTTTTTTCTAAAAAAGGATTTTACTATGTAATTCATGCTCATCTTGAACCCACTATGTAGCTCAGGCACTCTGAAACTGATGGTGATCTTCCTACCTCTCAGTCTTCCAAGTGCTGTGGTCACAGGTGTCTGCTACTATGTCCAGCAAGAACGAATTCTGGTTTGAATTCAAGGGTGCAAACAAAGACTTGGGGTTATGAGTCATGAATAAGTTAGATAAAATGGGCTTGGAGGCAGAGCAAAGAGAAAAGAGGGCCCTGGATGTACCCAAGGAACCTGTTTCTGAAGTGCATGGATGCACAAGCCACCCAGAAAAGTGAGAGACTGGAAAAGCTGAGGAAGGAAGTAGTTTTAGGGACTAGAGAGTAGTCAGAAAAGGGAAATTCTAAAATGCTTAAGGTAGGGCTCAGAGGGTAAAGAATGTGGAGGCCTATGAATATGCTAATCATAACCACACAAGTACAGTTCTAGTGTTTATAGAAGATGCAAACTCCTGACTTCACCTGATGAATTTATCCACCAAATATTTATGACTGGTACTTGAAAGGTTCTTCAGTGGAGGCGACATAACTATACATAAGACCATATTCTGTTCTTTTGGAATGGGCAGAGAGACAGTACCAAAAGCCAAGGAGCTGGGCATGGTGGCACACACCTGTAATCCCAGCACACAAGAGGCTGAGGCAGGAATATCACAGTGAGCAGAAGGCCAGCCTGGGATACATAGTGAGGCCCTGTGTCAACAAGCAAGCAAGCAAACAAACAAACATAAAATTTTGTTTGTTTAAAAAAAAACAAAAGAGCTAAGGAGAAAGACAATTTTCAAAAAGCATATGAAGGACTAATGAAGTAGGGATGGTGAGTATACATTACATTTCAGGAATTTGGGCTTAAAAGAGAAGAGCAAGATAGAAATTTTGAAAGGAAGAAATCAAAAATGTTCCAGGTTGAAGGTAAGATGTGGTTGGGCAAAGGTATAAAGAAGAGATGGAGTTATTACAAGATGGAAGGAGATAGCATCTAAAGTGCACTGGGAAGGGTTTATTTGTGGAGGTTAATATAATATTTTTTCCATCTTTCTTAGGATGGAACCCAGAGCTCTTCTGTTTTGTTTTGTTTTTTTTTTTTCAGAGGGACCTCTCAAAATGTCAGGGACTTGATCCAGCAGGGTTGTCAGGACACGTAGTTAGAAGTCTGACTGGAATAGGTGTTGGTTAGGGAAAAGGCCTAGATCCTGAGTGAAGACAAAGAATATGCAGGACTGAGGAGGATGATTTGGGTTCATTGATTAGGGAATCATTGTTGGGGCTACTTCTGGGGTCGGAGCTAGGTGGCAGTTGAGGCCCTACCTTCTTCTTGAGAGAGCCAGTACTTCTCAGGCAAGTAGGGGTGGCCTGATATAGAACTCTTATATCTGTAGTCCTGTGCAGCACATTTGGCCATCTTCTGTAGGGCTTCAGGATCTGTGTGGCGCCTCATGGTATGAGTCAGACCCTAGGCAAAGGGAGAGAAGTGGCTACATGCACAAGAACCCCAGAGCAGGGGCCCTACTGGGCCCAGACCTACAACTTCCTTTTGAAGCCAGCCTGGTCCAAAACCCCTTCTTTATGCCAGAGGGATTCTCATGCACCTTTGGTTCCTTTTTAGTCTTTTTTTGTTGTTGTTAGATTTTAGGACAGGGTCTACAGGGTCTCACTACACGGATCAGATTCACAGTGATCCTTCTGTTTTCAGCCTCTCAAGTGTTGGGATTACAGACAAGTGCCACCACTTGCAGTCTCAATAGCCATCTCAGTGCACCCCAGGGGCAGGCCAGCACAGAATGCCCGGGATTGAACCCAGCCGCTGCACTCTGCCCAAGTAGGCACTTTAGTCTGCTGAGCTATCTGGCTGCCCTTATTATTTATTTATTTAAGTCTTTTTATTTTTTATTTTTTAACACAAGGCCTTACTTTGTAGTGCAGGCTGGCCATGAGCTTACAATGTAGTCCAGGCTGGCCTCAAAGTCCCAAATCCTGGGATTTACTGGCAGGTATCACCTGGGGAAGTTAATATTCTCTCCATCTCTCTTAGGCTGGAACCTGAAGGGTCTTCTTGTTTGAATAACACACACACACACACAAAAACATACACACACACACACACATGCATGCACACACACACACACACATGCACGCATACACATACACCCTTTTCCCATCAAAGGCTGGCACTTAAAGCCATACTCTTGCCCTCAGTCAGAGTGGTTTTCTAGCCTTATTGTGCCCTTTCCTGACTGGGGCAGAGCTCCTGAAGGTCAGAGCTGAATGGTCCTGTCCTCCTTCTACTTCTGTCTTCTTCTACTTCTGTCTCTTCCTCCTCCTCCTTCTCCTCCTACTCCTCTTCCTTCTCTTCCTCTGCCTCCTCCTCCTCCTGTGCCTAATCCTCCTTCTTTCTCCTTCTTCTTTTTGTCTGTTTGAGACAGAGTCTCACTGTACAGTTAAGGGTGACCTTGAGCTCACTTTGTGTAGTCCAGGTTGGTCTCAAACTTGTAATGATCCTCCTGCCTCAGCCTCCATAGTCCTGAGATTACAGGTGTATGTCCTTATTTTGCATGGCAAACTGCCTGGGAGCCACCTCCAATAAGGCTCCTGGTACAGTCCGGAGCTTCAGTAGAGGCTATCTTCCCAGTGAACTGGCTCCTTGTGCAGGTTTTCTGGACAGTGAGGGATCTCTGTGAACATGGGATCTCAAAAGAGATGAAGTATGGGCTTGGTAGGTGTACTTTAAAATTTAATTCTTTGTCTCTGACATGATACTGATTCTGCTGTAGCTCCGCCCTTGGCCACTGTTACCCTTGGTCCTGACCTCCACTTTACTCTGTTCATTTGACCTTGACTTTTGTTTCCTACTCTTGGTCCAGCCCTGTGCCCCTCTGATTCTTGGGGCTCACCTCAAGTCAGCCCTTCACTGAGATCAAGGCTTCCCTTTGGGGTCTCCCTTGTCCTCAGCTAGAGGTAGAATGCCAAGTAAGGTGTAGGCCACAGGTATCTGCAGGCAGTGGGTCTGAAAAGGCAGCTAGGATCACTTATACTTCCTCTTATGCCCCTAAGGGGAGAGGCTTCTTAGGGCCAAGGCTGAATAGGGACATGGAAAATTCTTCAGTTTGGGGGCTTCTAGAAACTTCTGTGCCCAGCTAATATTCTTTTTTGGACAAGTTTTGTACACTTACACTTCTATGTGGGTGGGGGCAGAATATAGAATACATGGGTGCAAGTCCTATAATTTGGCACTTCCCTTTACACACACACACACACACACACACACACACACTCACACACTTATGTACCCAGTTATGTACTTAAGCAGTTGCATATCCATATAGACACATTCAAATATCCCTACCTATACACTAAGCGCTCAGTAACACACATACACACTCATAATTATAGAAATGGTCATTTAGAGTAACTCAGATGTCACCAGTTTTTTGGTTAGAGGTTTTCCTAAGATGCTTGGAGGTTTCTCATGCTCATAAATAGGACATTAAAAAAAATAGGACTCCTGGGTTGGGGAGATAGCTCAGCAGTCTAAACACCTCCCGTGTATGCAGCCAGACACTGAGTCTGAGCTGAGTAGTGAGACCCTGTATCCAATGAATAAATAAAATTAAAAAAAAATAAATTAAAAACAAGACTCCTTTTTTTGTCCTTTCCTTTCCTTTTGTTTTTAGATGGATCTCACTATATAAACAAGGCTGGCCTTGAACTTTTTCCCATCCAAGTACTAACCAGGCCTGACTGTTCAGCTTTTCAGATCAGATGAATTGGGCACATTCAGGGTGGTATCGCCCTGTAGATTGCCTAGAACTTTCTCTGTAGCCTCCCTTGGCCTTGAACTGGTGAAGATTCTTCAGCTTCAGTCTCTAGAATGTTGGGATTACAAGTGTGCACCACCACACTTAGATGTTTGCTTTCATACTAGGGATCGAAGCCAGGGCTCTCACACTGAGGTACATCACAGATGTTTTTAAAATTTTTGAGACTAGATCTCACTGAATCAGTAAATTGCCCAGGCTAGGCTCCAACCTATGATCCTCCTGCCCCAGCCTTCAAAGATGCTGGGATTACAAATGTGCACCACTACACCTAGCTAAAAGAGCTTATTGCAGGCTTCAAATTACAAGAGAGTTTTTGTCACCTATGAACATTACTGTGGGATGGTTAGACTATTTTTTATGAACTCTGAGGTCAGTGTCCACATATCGTTCTTCTTGAGGTTGTTTCTTTATAAAAGACTCTCTTCAGGCTTTGGCATGAGAATAACAACCTAGTTGCTTATGTTTGAGAGAGCAGTGTAAAGGCTATTGGGAGTTCCAACACTCAGTATGTGGAGGTTCACTTGTTTTTGGCGTGGTAACCCACCCTCCACTTGTATGCTCCAGTCTTGAGATCCTCGACAGAAAATACGCCTTGTGAATGTTTCAGATAGAGGCCGTGAGTCCCCACTGGCAGGGGACAGAAGAAGGAATTAGTAGACTTAACTGCTTCTTAAATGGCTTTCAAGTAATCCTTACTTTAGCCGTGGTCCTGCCCCATCTTCAGTTCTAGAGAAGCCTAGGATTACCAATTCCTGAGCCATTTGGAAATTCTTCAGTTTTCCAATTTAATTATGTCTTGGTTTTCCTATTCCTGGCTTTGAGTTCAGTTTTCTCAGATCTATTACATCAGCTGCTATTTATCTATCATACTGTCTAGCTTCCACAATTTTCTTCCCATTGCCCTTCCCTTCTCACCCTCCTTGTGAGTTTACAACTTAAGTATCCACTTACTGTAGTTTAAAAGGTTTATGAAGGGGGTCAGAACACATATGTATTCAATTGTAGCCTGGAGAATTATGGTTCTTTATGCATTCTATATGCTAATCAGTTACATGTTGCAAATCTCTGAGCTTGTGGCTTTCATCTTTAATTTTCTTTATGGTGTCTTTGATGAACAGAAGTTCTTAATTTAAACATAGTTGAATTTATTAATCTCTTCTTTTATGGCTGGTGCTTTTTGTGACTTAAGAAATCTATCCATTCTGTCAGATAATGGAGACAATGTTTTCTACTTTCTTTTAAGCGATGTACAGTTTTACTTTCAATATTTAACTTGTCAGGACTTCATTCTGTGGGTTTAGTGTGAGTTTCATTTTCTTTTATCAGTTTATGGATAACCAGTTTTGCACTGAATAGCCACAGATTTGTAATGCTATCCCAAACCCAATGTATCTTTTTTCAGTAGCTTTATTTCAATAATCTTTGTTGTATTGTTTTCATATATATGTGGGTCTATTTCTGATTTTTTAAATTTCATTAGTTATTTATCTCTGTATTAATATAATACTTCTTGAATTTCTGTAGTTTTGCAATAAATCTTAATATTCCTCAATTTTGTTTTTCTTTTCAATTGTGAATGGTTGTTGAATTTTAACAACTATTGCTGTGTCTCTTTTCAAATAGCTTTTCTTTTCTTTTTTTGGCGGAACTGGGGATTGAACTCAGGTCCTTGAACTTGCCAGGGAAGCACTTATTCTACTGAGCCATATCCCCAGCCCCTCAAATAGTTTTCCGGAAATATAGTTTATACATTGTAACATTCACTCTATGTAAGCACATGTTTCAAGGTTTTTTTTTTTTTTTCCTTCTGGGAATTGAACTCAGGCCCTTGTGCTTGCCAGGAAAGCGTTTATTCTACTGAGCCATTTCCCCAGCTCCTAAAAACTTACTTTATTTTTTCTGATCTTGGACTTTATTTTTTTAATTAATTAATTAATTAATTAATTAATTAATTTTTTAGTAGAACCACATGCCCTTGAGCTTGCTCGGGAAGCGCTTATTCCACTGAGCCATCTCCCTGGCCCCTCAAGGGTATTTTTACTCAGTGCAGAGTTGTTTAATTATCCCTGCAACCCAGTTTTAGAATATTTCTCTCACCTTTAAAAGTTCTCTCCTGCACATTTAATTTTTGTCTATTTTGAAATGATTTTGTGGACTCTTCTTGGATCTGTTAATGTGATAAATGACATTTATTTTTCTAATGTTAAGCCATCTTTATTATGGAATAAATACATCCTAATAATCATTAATTATTTTATTCATTACTGGCCATACTTTCTAATATTTGCTTAGAATTTTGATTATTTGTGCATAACTTTATTTATGCATAATTTTCTGGATTAGTTTTGTACTGGTTTCATAAAATCAGTTGGAATCATCCTTTTTTCTTCTGTTCTTTTGAAGTTTGCATATAATTGAAATAAACTTTCTTGGGCAATTGAAGGAATATAATTTAATTATCTAACTGGAAAGTTAGATATTTTCTTTGGGGGAAGTTTTTAAATTATTGGCTTAATTCTTTAATCTTTATAGAAGTATTCTGGCCTTTCTAACTCTTTTTTTTTTTTTTTTTAGAACCAGGGATTGAACTCAGACCCTTGCACTTGCCAGGAAGCACTTATTCTACTGAGCCTTCTCCCTGGCCCCTCTAACTCTTTTTTTAAAAAAATGTATTTAGTGGACACACAGTCTCACTATGAAGTTCAGACTCTTAGTGATTCTCCTGTCTCAGCCTTGCCAGTGCTGGGATAACAGGCATGTGCCACCATATCTGGCATGGCACACAGAACTGGGACTGAATTTGGGTCCTTGTGCTTGCCAGGCAGGTGCTTAGACCTCTGAGCTATCTTCCCAGCCATCTAACTCTTCTTGCTCAGTGAATGGCCTTTGATTCAATCCCCACCACTGCAGACCAAACCAAATGAAGCCAAAACAAAACAAACCCCAAAGGCCAAAAAAAAAAAAAAGACAAAAAAGCAAAGAAACTCTGGAAGGTTGCTGTCTTTGCATGTATATTTGAGCTTGAAGTCCTTAGCTGGTAGGTAGGTGGGAGAGTTAGACTTGAAGTAGGGAAAAGCAAGACAACCTGGAATCCAAAAGGACAAATAGAGCCTACATGAATTATTGCTTCTAACTCAGATAATGGGGACAGCCTTCAGGAGATGCAGATGTCCTTTGCAATGGAGCTGTACACATACCTGCCCGAGGACCCAAAGAAGCTGGAGGAGGAGATGCAGTTGAAACAGAAGGAACTGTGGCCAAGAGTCCCCTCTGCCAACAGGTGAGCAAAATCTGAAACACAGTGCCTGAGCCTTCACAGCGCCTGGTTTTCTGTATCAACTGTAGAGGGCAAGTGTGTCCACTCCTTCACTTGTGCCTCCCAAATCTCATGCAAATTCCTCTTGTGGACAGTTGGGAACCACTGATGGAGGGAAATCTGGGAAGTGGAGTTTTGACTACACACCTAATATAAATCTTTATGACAACGTAAGGATCTTGGAACTCCTTAACTCTGTCCTGTTACAACTTACACAGTACCATTTCTTTGTATTTTAGTTATTTCTTTAAATATTATAAATTAAAAAATAACACAGATATTTTCTAAAGATGTTTGCTGAGATTATAGGTATGCACCACCCTGCCCAGTGAGATTTGGGTTTTTAAAATATTTTTACTTTTAAAATTTCTACTCAGGGCTGGAGAAATAGTTCAGCAGTCTAAGTGCCAGCCTAGCAAGCCCCAGGACTAAGTTCAATTCCCAGCATTGCATGGTGTGCTGGCCCTACCTAATGTCTACTCAGTTTCTTTCTTACATTTGTCTTCTTATTTTATTTATTTTTTGGTCTTTTTGAGACAGGGTCTTACTATGCAGTTCAGGCTGGCCTTAAGCTCACTTTGTAGCTCAGGCTGGTCTCGAACTCACAACAATCCTCCTGCCTCAGCCTCCCAAGTGCTGGGATTACAGGCATGCACCACCACGCCCGGCCTGTCTGCTTATTTTAAAGACTACTGTCTTGATTCTTATTTGGATCATTTTACAGTTTAAAAATTCATAATTGTTTTGTGTTAATTCCAATATTTAAAGGCCTTGCTGATTTAAGTCTGCTGTTGTTTCTGTTGATTCTGTAACATGGTGAGTTTTTTTTTTCTTTTGTACCTATGTGTGTGTGTGCATGCAAACATGTGTGTGTTGGGGATCTAACCCAGAGTTTAGTGCCTATTAGTCAAGTTACTTACCGCTGAGTTACACTATCAGCCCTGATTGTTTTCTTACCCCTTTCATTGTGATCTCATGTGTTATTAGCCTTACTTTGAAAGATGCTTTGGAAACCTACATTGAAGATATGGGTGGAGGGTGGAGTGTGTGTGTTTGTGTGTGTGTGTGTGTGTGTGTGTGTGATTTGTCCTCAGAGAAATCCTGTCTTAAGTATATTTACCATTCATCTCCATGAGTTCCAAACAAAATAGATAGTACTATTTATGCAAGACTTGGTTTTTGAAGTAGCAGTGCTCTTTGGACTGTTTACCACATGGTCAGAAGTAGAAGGATTTCTGTTGTTCTTAGTTCCACTGCTGTGTGACTTTTATTTCTCTCCATGCATCTTCTGCATGGCTACTGAGAATTGTGACATCCAAGAGGTCCCTTTGTGTCTTGGCAGCATTTGGCACTGACCATCACCAGCTGGGTTCTCTCTGATTTTTCCTCCTATCCCTTTGGCCATAATTCTGCATCTCCTTACCTACTCCTTAAATGTTACTATCTTCAAAATTCTGTTCTTGGCCATTTTCTCTCACCTCTTTGGCAAGCTCCTCTAGTCTTACAACTTTGGCTTGCTTAGGTGATGATCTGTATTTTAACCCAAAATCTGTATCTCTAACCAAATCTCTTTGCTTCAGGCAGGGGAGATGGCTCAGTAGAATAAGCACCTGCCTGGCAAGCACAGGGTCCTGAGTTCAATCCCTGGTACTGCAAATAAAAAAAGAAAATGTTCTTTCCTTTGCTTCATGTAAGTACTGTACAATAATCCAGTTGCTGATCAGATGTCTTTTTCTGGATGTCCTCAATAATTTTGTCTCAAAATTAACTCCAAGTCTCTTAATTTTTTTTTTTTTTTTTTACAAAGATAGAGGGTAGCTTTAGATTTATAGACTTTTTTTTTTTTTTTTTTTTGGCAGAATTGGGGATTGAACTCAGACCCTTGTGCTTGCCATGGAAGCACTTATTCCACTGAGCCATCTCCCGGCCCCCAAGTCTCTAATTTGTTATTTCAAATCTCAGTTAGTAGCTACACTATAATTCCAGCTGCTAAGGTCAAAAACCTAGGAGTCATCCTATTCCTCTCTCCTCTTTGTATCCAAATGGTTGCTAAGATTGCTGATCTGTGTTTTTGTTTGTTTTGGTGACAGGATCTTGCTATATAGTCCAGGAGGGCCTCAAACTCTATGTCAAGCTCCCAAGTATTGAGAGTACAAGTGTGTGCCACCACATCCAGCTTGATCTACTTTTTTAAAATTACCTTCTATTGAACCTTTACAGTCTCATACTTTGCCTGTGGAAGTGTAAATTTTACACCTCTTAATATAGCAATTTAAGGAATATATTAAAAATTTGAAAGATGTTCCTGTCCTTTAACAATTTCATGTCTATAAATTTACCCAAGGAAATAAAATTGTGTACAAAGATGTAACTATAAAAATCATTATATTAGCCGGGCGTGGTGGCGCATGCCTGTAATCCCAGCACTCGGGAGGCTGAGGCAGGAGGGTTGTTGTGAGTTCGAGACCAGCCTGAGCTACAAAGTGAGCTTAAAGCCATCCTGAACTGCATAGCGAGACCCTGTCTCAAAAAGACAAAAAAAAAAAAAAAAAAAAAAAAAAAAAAAAAAAAAAAAAAAAAAAAAAAAAAAAAAAAAAAAAAAAAAAAAAAAAAAAAAAAAAAAAAAAAAAAAAAAAAAAAAAAAAAAA